>JAECUM010063621.1:0-23845 GCA_016617855.1 Megalonaias nervosa
CAGCGTGTTTGTCATTCTGTAAACTATTTGACTCTATCTGAAAAAATGCAAGTCCCATTCAGCAATGCATCACAGCGTGTTTGTCATTATTGTCAAGGAAAAAAGTAGAAATAATTTCTGAGGGACGCAAATAGTGATTAGACAAATGAATTTATCAAACAATAATTTCCATGTCTGAAATGTAGGCAATTTCTATTTATTTGTTCTAGCTCACAAAGTACTCATTTTAGTTGTTACAGGTACAATTTTTGTAGGCACACACACAATCAAGCATCACATGACATGATAGGAAATCTTACATTTTCACATGTGAAAATATAAGGATATATTTTTCACATGTGAAAATATAAGTATATATATTTCACATGTGAAAATATATGAATGAAAAAATATGAAAATTATTTTGCCAATAAGTTACTGTATTTTACACTTAAATATATAATAAAGACGTGTAATTCAGTATGGCTACCAATTTCTTTTTTTTGCCAGGACACAGATAGCAGTCAATTACACTTATTGTATATACTCACTTTTACGTCAAGTCCAACAGCAAATTGCACAGACCCAGATCTGCCATCATATAATTTTTCAGCAAATCAGGGTCTCGGTGGCTTGCTAGGAATAATTAGCAATACATATAATATAGACCCTGATCTGCTGTTACATTATGCAATGATAGATCTGTGTCTATGTTGTTTGCAGTTGGACTCGACTTATACATGAATATATATGGTAAAATAGTATGAAGCATTTAGAATAAATGATAAACTTGCAAAACTAAGAAATTCATTTAATTAAAAATAAACAACAGACCTCACAATTTTGATTTTTAACAACTATTTAAGCAAAGAACACCCACAAGCAGCCACATCATTTATTATTATTATTTAGTATTATATTAAAATTTTCTTTTCCTAGTGATACTTAATATGCTGGCATAGACACTGATTTGTTAGTAAATGTATCTATAGATCTGGGTCTATGCTGTTTGCTTGCTAGACACACCTACACACTCATATGCAAGATCTAACCTTATCCATTTCTGCTTGTCCGCCATCTGAAATGACTGTCCCCAACCTCTCAGCTGTTGACTGCATGTTCATCCAGGGTGAACCAGAGAAGGAAAGAAGGGCCTGATAAACAGGATCAGTTTCCATGCCATACTGCCATTTTTGGTTATGAACAACATCCATCTTAGTCTCACAGGAGTTCTTCCTCTAAAATTTAAAAAGCACCTTGTTATGGATCTCCACCTTGGTGAAGTCATTGCTAATTGTGCAGCTAAAACATGACATCATCATTACATTATGACATCACTTACTGTGCAGCTCAAAATGGTGTGATCAACACATTATGATATCATCAACATGACAACTTACTGCGTGGCTCAAAATGATGTGATCAACACATTATGATATCATCAACATGCCCACTTACTGTGCAGCTCAAAATGATGTGATCAACACTTTATGATATCATAAACATGACCACTTACTGTGCAGCTAAAACGGATGTCATCAACACGTTATGATATCATCAACATGACCACTTACTGCATGGCTCAAAATGATGTGATCAACACATTATGATATCATCAACAATACCTCTTACTGTGCAGCTCAAAATAATGTGATCAGCACGTTATGATATCATCAACATGACCACTTACTGCATGGCTCAAAATGATGTCATCAACATATTATGATGTCATCAACATGACTACTTACTGTCAGCTCAAAATGATGTGATCAACACATTAAGATATCATCAACATGACCACTTACTGTGTGGCTCAAAATGATGTCATCAACATATTATGATGTCATCAACATGACCACTTAATTTGTGGCTCAAAATGATGTGATCAACACATTATGATATCATCAACATGACCACTTACCGTGCAGCTCAAAATGATGTCATCAACATATTATGATGTCATCAACAAAAAAAAACAACTTTGGTATCAAAACTGGGGGTCAAATGAAAAATTTGGGGTTCTTGAAGTACAAAATGAGAGTAAAGTGAAACACTGTATATCTTCAACCTGTACACATTTAATAAAGAGTCTATGATCTTCAACCTGTACACATATTTAATAAGGAGTCTATCATCTTCAACGTGTACACATATTTAATAAGGAGTCTATAATCTTCAACCTGTACACATATTTAATAAGGAGTCTATGATCTTCAACCTGTACACATATTTAAATAAGGAATCTATGATCTTCAACCTGTACACATATTTAATAAGAAGTCTATGATCTTCAACGTGTACACATATTTAAATAAGGAATCTATGATCTTCATCCTGTACACATATTTAATAAGGAGTCTATGATCTTCAGCCTGTGCAGATTTGATATGAAGAATCTATGATCTTCAAAATGAACAAATATGATAAATTTGTAAACATTCATTTAGCTATTATCTTATTAACAAATGGATTACTCGTGCCTTTATATATGTAAATATATCAAATTTTCAAAAAGTTAAATGTTCCAACATTTCAAATGTAATAATAATAATAATAATAATAAATATAATAATAATAATAATAGTCAAACCTGTGAACTGCAGCTATACATGGGATAAGGCCAGACTGACCTTTGTACACAGCTAACCCATGAATGCAAGTTCACCTTTCAAACATGTTTCTTGAGCAAACTCTAGTAACAGTGAATACCAATATTATTATTATTATTATTACATGTATTATTATTACATGATGTATTATTATTATTACATGTATTATTATCATGATTATTATCGATTCAGGCAATTGGCATCATGTCCTAGTCAAAGAATTTAATATATTCAAGTATCATTCATAAATCCTGGTGGAAAAGGGTTTCAGTCATAGATTTGTTTCAAACTTTTTCTTCACTATTTTCATGTACCAATATATACATTTGCTTATATGTACATGGTAAGGACTTTGTTAACTCTGATGCTTGTATACTGCAGCTGGAATTGGCTGTCTCATAAGTAAACGACCTAAGCCAATTATGGAAAGTGTCTACCAAATCACTGACTGGTCACCTTTGTTCAAAGAATTGTGATGCCTTTTAAACTGAACACTGTTCCCATCACCAGGTATATACAATCAAATGTGCACAAGATTTCATCCTAAGTTCTGTGGTCTTGCAGAATATGACACAGCATTCCCTGAACCTTTCAAACCAAAAAATATCTTGAATGAAACAATGACTGCAGTGCTGATCCATTATCTATTCTTGGATTGAATAAAAAAACAACATAGTAATGATCCCTGATGAATAAATGGCTGTTAACATTTGCGTCTCAAATATGGATGGACATAAATGTATAGAAAAGATCTGGTATGTAAACTGTAACTACCCAGTACCTGTTTTACTCACACCACTTTATACATTAAGATTTATGCAGACTTTTCCATACTATTATAATACTTTAGCTTTCTTTTTACTTACACTAATTACATTCTATCTATCCATCTATGAGCAGTGTTTGAAAGCTGAATTTGATTGTTTGTATTGTAAACAAATATGTTTGAAGAAACAGCTTACCATGGTCCTAATCACCAAGCTACTATTACGCAGGAAACATCAATAGAAATTCAACTGAAAAGGATGCTTTCTTGCTCTAGATGATTCATGATCATTAGTAATTCCTCATATTCAGAGGATAAATACTTAAGAATTTGACATTTTTGGCAATATCACACTGCCTTCATCTGCGACTAATGTTGATCACATGACTTATAATGGTCAAATAATACGAGGAAAAGGTGAATGAGGAGATTGAAATACAACAGCAGAGGCCAAAACTAAACAAGGATGAGGAGCTTTAATTACAACCAGGGGTCACGCTACCAGGCGAAGTGGGCGAAAAAGTCACCTGAGAAATGTAAACTTCACCTTCTTCTGTTAGAAAAGCGAAAACGATTTCGCCCTCAGATTTTTCGGACGTAAAATGGCTGTAGATTATGACTTTGAGATGCCCCCTCGCTGTAGCCAGTAAGTTCTGGCACTGTTGTAATTCAAGGCAAACTGTAATTACGTGGTGTTGATACCAATCAGCTTACGGCGACAAAGAAATTCTTGCACATTCACATGCAAGTTTTAATAGCTAACTGACCATTAACCCTTTCCGGAGCAAGATATCAATGCTTGATATCATGAAGTTGGGTATGCTGTAATATGATGAAAATATACCAAATTCTGTTTCGAAATTTAAACATCAATATGCAAATAGTAATTTACTTTTAAAAATATGATCGGTGAAGAGTGTTTTCTAATTTATTTCTTCTTTTTTTATAAATGGAGATTTTAACGGCCGTATTTGCATATTTTCTGTATAAAATCAGTTTGAAAGCGTGAATGAACTTGTAATGGCGGACATCGCTGCGTATATGATATACCACTTCATTAAACTGTCTGTATTCGTAAATAATTGTGCAAATAGATTCAGAAAAATATATAATATAATGAAAACAAAGTTTAAATATTATGTGATAGGAGATTTAGCCTAAATATTTAATAATGTAGGTCAGAAACACGTGACAATCTCTGTTGTGGAATTCGAAACAATGCTGCAAGGTCAATGTTGTTTTCTGACATACCGTAATTAATTTTCGCAAAAATACAAAAAATATATATATAGTAATGAAGCAAATACTATTTAACCAATGCATATCGTTATTTCCAGTAGGTAGACAAATAATGCAACCATAAAATAAGCAGTCCTATTAATGAATTTTTGTAACGAAGCAAGAAAGTGTATAGTTATATTAAGAAAAGCCCTCTTTCTAAAAATAGATGCACTCGCAATGTGCAATACGTGTTCTTGGATGTTTCGGTTGGCGAAAAAAGGGTCCAGTTTAGTTATATATCGACTTTAGTGCTTCATTGTGTTGTCTATGAATAGTTATGTTTTATCGGGAACAAGGAAATCAGGACGAAGACTGGTTTGAAGTCACTTGTGCATTTATTCCTATGTACATGTATTAGGGGTTGTTTCAAAGAATGCTAGAAATCTTTTTGACTGCAATTTTACACAAAACTTGTAGAAAATAAAATAATTAAGTTGTAGTTTATTAAGCATTTTTACCAACTTGCAATTACAAGACTCTAATCTTGTTACTGCTATCAGTTAAAATTAATTACAGTGTATAGCTTCTGATGTGCTTTTTAAGTCATATGACCAAAACACACTGCATTTACCTCAATCCAAACACACATATACCACAAGTATGAATAGAATGGGTATGAATATAATAATTTTTATACACATACAAAATGTGTTGATGATAAACATATTACACATATTTTTCAACTTCAAAATAAGGCATTGCTTAAAACTGTTAAAAGCATACTGAGAAATAGAGCACATAATTAAAATAAGATAATGCAGCTGTGTGTATATATATATATATATATATATATATATATATATATATATATATATATATATATATATATATATATATATATATATATATCATGTTTCTTGCTTTGATCTCACTTCTCCTCATTTAGCTTCCACTTCTCCCTGTTTAGCTCCCACTTCTCCTTGTTCTGACCAAAAGGAGAAGTCACTTCTCCCTAAAATTTAAGTCTAGCTTGACCCCTGACAACCCATCTACACCAGTCTCTTTGTATCATGTGACCATTACAAGTCACATGATCAACATTAGTCGCTGACAAAGGCAATGATGGCAGTGTCATATTGCCGAAAATGTTGAATTCTTAAGATATTTAAGCTGGGAGTATGGGAAATTACTAATGATTTTAATAGAAAAATTGTTAAATATATCAAATTTGATAAATTAAAGTGAATTCTGGGTAAAATCAGTTTTCTTTTAAAACTTTTCTGATGAATTCATTTAGTACAGTCATCAGTGCATCCCTTTCCTACCTAAATTGTAAGCAATATTGTGACTTTATAAAAATTCTTACAATTGAAATATTTCGATTTTAAACTCACACTGAGAGACTGACTTGCGTATGATGAATATAAGCCAGATAACACATTAATTCAAATGAAATGTCTTTACCTAAACAATGCCTTTCTTGGAAAAACAAATGATTCATTTGTATGGTTGATACACTCTAGTGACTGCTTTCTAAAGAAAGAAACCACATTTTGGTTAAGAAACACCTTGCCATGGAATGCAGAAAGCAGATGACCATTTAATAATGTCTTTTACTGAAGAAATGTCACAAGAGGAGAATGTCAATGGCTGTTAAGACCAGGTAACTGCTATATAATGGTGACCATTAGGGCAGGTTGACTGTAATAATAATAATAATGCTTTATTTAGAAGGTTGTGCAGTTAGTATTCAGTGACTATTCTCCCATTAAGCCTTCTGTGGTGAAAGAAAAGAAAAAGAGAATCTGAAAGTGGAGGGGAAGGGTAAACTTTACTAATCCTTAATGTCTAGCGAGTTCAGGAGCACCATCATTAGTGTGATTTTCTAAGGATGATTGATTCAAGTTTCATACACTCATAATCATTTCTGATTTATCAGAATCGGCATAAGAGTAGTTTGTGTCTTGGGAGTCATGGTTGCTCAGTTGTTAGCATGCCAGACTTCAACTAAAAAGATGTTTTCAGATTCTACCATTAGAACCTCCTATGTCAGTTACCATGATGTCTTTTTAGACAAGGCTCTTTATTCAAATTGCATCAGCAGTAAATAACCAACTTATGTTGCATAAAATGCTACACGAAACCAAAAGCCAACCTTCAACAGCCAGTGAAACTAAAAGAATCATTCATGAGACTGGCAATGTCACAAGAAAATACCATTCAAATATTATTATTCATCTTTTGTGTGGAAGAGACCATTAACCAGAAACTGGGCCGTGTCAAACGCCTATCCCATAATGATTATTTCACTCACCCATTTGCACTTCAAAGACCAAAGAACAAAAATATATTCCAGTTGTTTTGCATCTCATTTCATTTTGTTGTTGTTGTTGTGGGGCTTAACGCCATTTTTCAGCACATGATAGGCTATACATGGCGGCCAGTATTAATGGTGGAGGAAGAAACCGGGAAATCCCTGGAAAGAACCACCAACCCACGAGAAGCTACTGGCAAGCTTTCTCACATATCCACATTCGCCGAATCCTAGACTCGAACCCATGTACACAGAGGTGAGATGGCAGTGATCCGTAATGGAGAGCGCTTTAGACCACTTGGCCACTCATTACTGATTTGTGTCAATTTCAAACATGTTTTGAATCCTGATATGTCATAAACTGCATCAAAAACAACCAAGTGAAAACAAGAAAAGTCCATATCACAAAATGCAGAATTTTTTTTCTGTCACATGTGTGAGAAACATGGATTATTCTGACACACTGACATCATATCCAGTATAAGTCGGACTTCACTGATAATCATAAATTCTGGTGCTGCCTAATACGTGGCTTTAATGTCAAGACACCTTACACAGAACACCTGCAACATATATAATAAATTACTTATTGTTGGGACTCACCTTTAGTGATGTATATGGACGATCTGATTCAGAATCTGATTCAGGCTCCACTTTTACCACAACTGGATTGAAAGTCATAGTGTTGGGTGATGACACATGACTGTTGTCTTGATCTGTTTGCAATCCATGCATACTGGACATTTTGCAAACGATCTGTGAATATTTATCATCATTCTTTACTGCACCTTTATGAATGACATACCTAGGTCTTTCATTGTGATGGAGGTGTTCAAGCTCCCCTTGATTCACCTTAAGCTTTCCTTCACCCAGTAACAATGCCCTGAACTCCATACAATATTTTATCAGAGAATTTAAATGCAAATGCCTGGCTAGTTTTTCCACTTTGCAAACATTGTCAGTTCTCAAATGAATAACTCCATCATACAAATATTTAAGGACATATTCAACAGCTTCCGTATCAAAGCCATCAGGAAAGTTAAACTCTGTATGTTTTGACTCTTCCTTGTGCTTCAGAACTGCTAACACCTCTGGACAAGCTGCTATCAAGACCAATTTATGTACCTGAAATCAGACAAACATGATGAGGATACAATACATTATGTATAATATTAAGCATGAAATACAAGGTTCCAGCTGAGACTTTGCATCTTGCTTATGATATTTCTGACAATTCTATGATTTTTGTGAGAGGTGATATAACACAGGGAATGAAGAATAACTCTTAGTTAAAATTTGTACATCTGGAAGTATTGTACACCTGGAAATCATTTAGTTTAAAATTGTTGTTGTTGTTGTTGTTGTTGTTGTTGTTGTTGTATGGTTTAATGCCATTTTTCAGCACAAGATAGTCTATACATGGCAGCCAGTATCAATGGTGGAGGAAGAACCCAGGAAAACCCCGGAAAGAACCACTGACCCACAAGAAGCTACTGGCAAGCTTTCTCACATACCCACGCTGGCCAAGCCCGAGTCTCGAACCCACGCAGACAGAGGTGAGATGGCAGTGATCCATAACAGTGAGCGCTTTAAACCATTCACCCACTCAGGGCCCCTAGTTTAAAATTGGACACCTGAAAGTTCTTTAGTTTAAAATTGTATACTTGGATGTCTTTTAGTTTAAAATTGTACACCTGGAAGAACTGTACACCTGCAAATCATTTAGTTTAAAATTGTAAACCTGGAAGTATCATACACCTGCAAATCATTTAGTTTAAAACTGTACACCTGGAAGTATTGTACACCTGCAAATCGTTTAGTTTAAAATTGTAAACCTGGAAGTATCGTACACCTGCAAATCATTTAGTTTAAAATTGTAAACCTGAAAGTCCTTCAGTTTACAATTGTATACTTGGATGTTCTTTTAGTTTAAAATTGTACACCTGGAAGTATTGTACACCTGCAAATCATTTAGTTTAAAATTGTACACCTGGAAGTACTGTACACCTGTAAATCGTTTAGTTTAAAAAAACTGTAAACCTGAAAGTCTTTCAGTTTACAACTGTACACCTGGAAGTTTTATAGTTTAAAAGGACCACATGTTTTAGAAAAATGTGCATCATTACATGTATATGAAAACAGTTTAGACTAATCATGGTGCCAGTAATAACAGCAGAATAACCACAATAAAAAATTAATTGATAATTTCAATAATAAGAACATAGATAAAAATGCTAACAAATATGATCTGTAAAATTTTCATTACATCACATTCACAAGCTTCCAACAAAAACTTTTAAACCTACATTTAAAAAATACCTAATTTAATATGAAATAACAAGAGACTGATCACCTAATGCTATGATGTCAAGAAATTGTTTGATTTTAACACCAAACACATAAAATTTAAGTTTGGATACAATTTTTTAGTTACATGTATATTTATACACCAAAACTGACACCTTTTAAAGAAAGTGGAATTGGACTACTTTCAAAGTTGAGTCTTCCTTTTTCTCCCTTCATATTCTGACTTTAAGATTTTGGACATGTGACGTTACAGAATTACATTTTTAAAAATCCAGATGTAACATTTAAAAAATTACAACAACTGTAGTTAAATGTGCCTGCTGACACTAATCAATAACAATCCAAATTACATTTTTTCCAAAAGACATATAATCCTGTAACATGAATAAAACCTTATACGTTACAGAAACTTGAACATTACAGTAGTTTATTGTATGAATACTATTATTTTAACTGGATTAATGTAGCCATGTCATAACTTTAATAACAGCCTCATAATGTCAGGCAAAGGAAAGGCATAACAACCAAGGCACCAATGTATTTCAAAGTTTTTTCACTACACTATTGTGTTTTGGTCAAATAAAATCTGTATTTTTCCTCATGCTAAAAACAGAATCTAACATCTGTGCTCATTTCAAATGGAATTCATGAAACATGTCAAATAATTTCAATCTTCCTCACCAACTAATTTCATAAATTTCATTTGAAATGTGCACTCATAAATGATTCTCCATTTAAGCCCCCATATCCTTCAACCCTTTATAACTTGATAACTTGGTGAGGGCTAAAAGGCGATGCCTTAGCGACTAGCATCAGGGTCTTATAATTAATTTTGTCTGAAATAGCTATTCAATGCTGTACTTAAATCCAGTGTTCATCTGATGTTAATCAGTATTTTCCTTGTGGAATACAGAATGATATTTTGTGTTGTCTAAAGTTTTTCATATCAAGCAAAAGGTTTTCATAATAATACCAGCATAGAAATGAGATAAATCTAAAGTTATTCATAATTACTAGTCATTCAAGGATAATAGCTTTATTGAGTCACTTTGATTTGTTTCTACCTTGAACATGCCCTCTCCCTTGCACTACTTGCATTTAGTTACTCACAACTTATTTTGCTCTCAAAGCTGATGTGTTTTGTTCTGGATCTAACAATTTACTTCATGACAGAAAATGTTTCCTTACTCATGTGAACAACATGTACACACTAAGGAGACAGCTCTACATTACAAGTCACTTCCTGTTGCTAAAGTTAATCATACACAAACACAAGAATGTAATTCAATTTACTACATGAAATTTGGAAATAAAATATTGTTTACACCAACTATTTAACAATCTCTGCATATAGTACCCACTATGGAAGGGAGTTCCATGAATCAACTACTTTATTTGAAAACACTTATTTTCTTAAATCTTTTATAGATTTTCTACATACAGATAGTCCAAAGTTATTCTAATACCACCCACAATTATATGTGCATTGTTTACACAGTTTAGTATCTGCTTGTGGAATATAAGTTCACACTCTGAAGTCCTCATCTTCTTTCCACTGTCTTCTATCTTTACTAATCTGATACTTATAGTGAGGACTGCTGTTTCCAATATGCATTACCGGTACTTTATACTCTCCTACACTGAATCTTAAAAACCATGTCAGAGATCATGCTGGGCTGCACCAATGTTGCAAATTGCAATTTTTTTCCTTATTGGCAACAAATTATACCATCTGCTGACTTATTCAAAGGCACCATGAAAGGAAGCTGCAAACATGGATATAAAATGTACAGGAATCTATCTATTGTTACATAAACAAATCCTTCATGCATATTGACAAACCATCTTAACAGTGCATTAGATTATCATAATCTGCTTATGCTGACATCTGACCTGAGTACTGTATGCTGTGATACACTCAAATAGACATGCTACCAGACTATAATTGACCACCCTCTGAAGGCAGTAATAGGAACAGCTAAAATTGACCGTATGACAGTTTAGATTTTTTTTTAAACAAAAAAAAGTACAGGAACAAATATTATTCCTGAAACTTCAAAGAAAACTGATTAAGTGTACCTTTGAAGCACTGATCGTTCTGTATATAAACTAAGCAAATGAAATAAAAAGCTGCGATAACAAATGGGCATTAGTTTGTTCTTCAAAGTTGGCCTTAGTAGTGACTTCAATTACATATGCACCTTTTATCAAAGCAAGCTGACTACAGTCATCAATAAAAAAGCACCCTTAAACTTGAATAAAAGCAATGGAATCTGATCGACTGCTGCATTTTCCAAAGTGATCAGAACACATTTATTGTGCCATGTCCGTCTATTATATTGAAAACTTCCGTTAAGCATGAAACTCGCAGACGATGATGGTGTTAGGGCCATTCTGCTAACAGTCCGGTTAGAAAATATAAATCAATGAATGAATTGACTAAGTTCCTTGCACTTTTTATCACATTAAAGGTTTCTGTTATTGAAATTGGTAGGGGGGAACAAATAAACGGGTTGATATAGTCGGACTACAGTTATAGGGGCCTATTCGGGAAATGATTAACAGTCAATCAGCTATCAAAACACGTGCCTGTGAATGTGCAAGAGTTTGTTTGTCAGCATAATTGATATCAAAACTAGGCCTAGCTACTGATGGCTTGAAGAATACCTTTAGCTACAACACAATACAAGAATAAACCTGCCGAAGGCAAGGGGGCATCTCAAAACGTATTTGTCTATGTACCTCAAAAATAAAAATCACAGGGCGAAGTCATTTTCGCTTTCCTAACAGAAGAAGGCAAAGTTTACATTTTTTAGGCAACTTAATTGCCCACTTCTCCTGGTAGTGTGACCCCTGCTTCATCATTCTGTTATCAATATCAATCTGTCTACTATTTTTCTCAGAAAAAGTTCTGAAGTCCTTTTGGACATGGGCATAACAGGCTTAAAATTCCAAGTCAAATTTTTATCTGGGATTTTCTGCCACTGCATTATGAATTTCAGATTTTGTACATCTTCAACAAAACCTTGCATCAAATCAATGTGATGGTTTTTAACCTAACAAGTCTGAAAAATGAGACTGAAGTTGTTATCTGCAAATCTATAATGAAGAGAAAATGATGAGCAAATACATGAAATTCTCGACTATGTTGCTTCATCTTTGGTGACTATATTTTTGCAAGAAAGACAAAAACACACAAAAAAAGGCAACAAAACTGAGGAATGGTGGGCAATTTGCTCACAAAAATATCCCCCACCTCCACTACTTCCTACCCCTACATCATAATGATGAGTTTAGTAGAAACAGCTCAGAGACTCTTCTCAAAAAGCACGAGTAAAATGACAAGCCAAAATGCATAAATCTGATGAGAAATATAATCTATACTGTTTCACAGCAATCCACTGAATATGCGAAAGTGCCTACATTCACAACATTTTGTTATACACTGCCTGTAACTAAGTTAAAATGGGCAATAACTCAAACAAAAATTAATGAAGCACAAAGACAAATCAAAATGCACATCTTTAGACAAAGTCTGTACACAGTTTCAGAGAGATCCATACAAAAAAAATTGCCAGACAAATTGCATTTACAAGATTCTGGGTGGCTAAGTGCTTTAAGGTGCTCAACTAAACATATTCCTAACACATCTCACCTCTGTCCATTCAACTTCTAGTCTCAGCTCTACCAAGCTGGGTATGTGAAAAAGCTTGCCAGTAGCTTCCTGAGGGTAAGAGGTTATTCCCTGGTTTTACTCTTACTATTGTGCTGAAAAATGGCTTTAAACCACAAATCCCAAAAAATCAACCAAGATTCTGTTTTGTACTGTATTCAGTGGCAGGTCAAAAACTGAGAGTGCAAAGTGAATTATTGACATGTCCATCTTCAAATAATGACCATAACATGTAAAACGTTTTGTGGTAATCCACTTAAAACTGTGACACTGTTTAACACACTACATCAGACACCTCCTAAAAAGACTGCTAGATCATTGGTTATTTATACTTCCAAGACTTCAGAGGTAAAATGATAACAAAGTAGCTGATAGCTTTACTTTTTGTTGTTGATATTTTCTTGTTCATTTAATGCATTTTCAGAAGTTAGTATTGTCTACTCTGGCAACATTCATTTACCATATGTTAATAAGCACTACAGTTAGTGTACTTTGGACTATTTCAAGTTCATTTCTTGAGCACTTGGCTGAAGCCATTTTGATCAGTTGTCTACTGTACGCAGCATGCTGTTTCCCTAATAGCACATATAAAGAAATTTCAGTCACTGTACATGAAAATAGCACAGAGGTATGTCAACATCCTCTCTACTGTACTTTTGCAATTATGCATAACTTCACCTTATACCAGTTGGCAGCTTCAGAAGTACATAATAACTGTAAAGAAGAACCTAAACAAGTTGTGAATTCAGAAGATTCCATCATAAAATGCATTCAGCTGCAAGTCAAAATGGGCAATAACTCCATCCAACAAAACCAATGTACCAATAGAGCCAACAAGACTGTCAAATACTGCATCTTCAGGCGCCAAATTTTTGGGCAATTCATCAAAAACTTGCAGAACTAGCTCCACTAACAAGACTGTGATGGATGGATGGATTACTATGTATCCCAACATCTATACAGAAGCGTGAGCAAAATAAAAAAAACAAACAATTTCCAAATCATATTTTCAAGTTCACTTCAAAAGATCTTTCCAATGCAGAATGTTAACTGTGCTTTCTCTTTTGAGTTGTTTCAAGAACTAAAAAAATGAATATTGGCATAATGGGATTTAAAGTACAATTGTGATGCTACTGTCTCTAATTTTTTTGCATATTACAACTGAAGGTTTGGCCTTGGTTTTGAGGGTTTCAACACCATTTATCAGCACATGATAGGCTATACTTGGTGGCCGGCACATCTGGTGAAGGAAGAACCTGATATGGTACCGTGGGGTTTAATTCCATTTTTCAGCACATGATATACATGGTGGCAAGTATCTTTGGTGGAAAAGGAACATGAGAAGACACTGGGAAGAACCATCAACCCAAAGGAAGCTAGTTGCAAGCTTTCTCACATACCGACAATAGCCAGGCAGCGACTTAAACTCACGTGAACAAAAGTGAGATGTGTGAGTAATCTGTAAAGACAAACAACTTAGGCCACCCATCTGGAGCCACTTACAACTCAAAATCTGAACAGAAAGAATAACCTAAACAGGCTGCCGTATGTACCCACTCATAAGTCTTATAAGCTGAATAACACCGCAAATAACATAATGTGCCAGCAGATCATACACTGTTTGTTCTGCTGATTACTCCTAACAAACAGAACAGATCCAGATAAGGTGGTGCATCATGCAAAGGCAGATCTAGGTCTGTGCAGTTTGCAATTAAAAGCTAATGTATAGGGTATGCTTGTTTTCTTTAGTATCTAAAACTTGTGTAACCTTGTATGTTCTCTCCCTCAGATGCAGGAAAGCATCGCAAAACTTGTCCTCCCTCCAGAGTTCAGCCATCTTTACCAGCAGCTCACTGGAGTGGTCTTGATTCATGTACACCTTCTCCATCTTCTCCAGATCGCCTGAAAAATGATAAATAATCAAGGTACTGGCATTGTTTTCATTATAAACTATAATCATATGCTTTTTCATTACCAACATAAATGACATAGCAAAGTAAAATCAGTTGTACAATATATCTGCTGGTAAATAATTTGGAAAAGGTAGAACTATATTACATCCCAATAGTATACTTGTCATCACTATTGAGACAGCAAGAGGTAAAGTATGGAGATTGCAGAGACCATGCTAGAGGACAATTCAGGCGAAACAGTTACCCTCTAGTCTGTCATTTGATTACAACATGCCCAAAAAGCAAAGTTCACTTCACCTTGCCTTGAATTTGTATGCCATTATATTGAAAAGAAAGGAAGTGGGGGATGAATGAACATATGAACATAGGAGACCTATTGTTTGCCTTTTGTTAACATTAGTTAATTTCATTAGAACTCATTCTTACGATTCAAGACACTATTCTGCACTCATTTAAAAAGTCTCTACTGATACTATAGTGCCTTAGTACAAATTACTTATAATTAATAATGGCATGTCAATGATCTGAAAATATTTTCCAAATCAAACTCTGAGACAGCTTTGATTACTTTCATGATTTATATTCATGTCTTCACCAATTTAATTCAACCACCATTACACAACAAATCATTTATTTGCTGAATAACTGCAGCTGCTTACATATACACTCAATAGAATGGTGTCACTGCTTTTTGCACAACAAAATAAGATTCTTTTTTCATAAACTTGGGACATTTATTTTGTGAATCAACTGTCAACATTGATACTCAGTTTTTACAAAAATTGTTTTGTTAGTAAAATAATGATGCAGTGGTTTGATTGCAAGTAACAGCAAAACTTCTGAGTGCCAATTCAGGAATTTTAAGTTCACAACAAACTTTAGAACTGTCCTCTACAGATGAAATGTATCTATAAAACAAAGCTTTTTATTCACTGAGAACTCCTTTTGCTTGGTTGCTTTGCTATCTTGAATCACATTTGTGAATGAATAGGATAATTTAAAGTTCTTTAACTATGTTACTTACATAATAATATTTATAACAGTGTTTAATTGGTTGATTGAAATGAGCTGGCCTGACAGATGATCATGACTGCTACCACTGACATGGCTTTTAACTTTTCTTTTATTTAATCCCCTTTATTTGATTTGATAAAACAATACATAATTAATGTGATAATAGAAAAGCAGGTCTGCTTTTAAATGAGTGTAACAATACAACAAGTATATCTGCAAGGTGACACTTAATTAGGTTCTCAAAGAAACGCTCGTATTCATAGCTGTTACGGTAGACTGACATTTTTAGTGTCATTTTTCATGCCTGAATACAAGAGGGCATATCACATTCATGATGACTGCACAGAAACTGAATTAAAACACAGAAATAAAACACCAATTTCATATGACAAAACTTATTTCTTTGGCATATATTTTTTAACGTATTGCCACTATTAGGCATCTGTAATATTTTTATTGCTCGAACATTCATCAAATGCCGTGCTCTACAGTGTAATAAGAATTTGTTTTGGAAGAAAATGTAGTAAAATATAGAACTTCTTAAAAGGTGAGAATTTCATGATGCTGATATCATTTCATCATTGTCTAGTCAGCCATGGTCAATCTGCACAATAGCTAAAGGCTAAACTTAAGTAAACAGGCATGATGCCAGTGTCACTAATTAAAAGTTAATCTTTATCATTGCAATTATCTTGTGAAAAGGACTGTCCCTCCGATATAATTTATGAAAACCATATTCTACTGAGTTTGTATGTAGACCTCAGCACCAGCAATTGATGGGCAAATAAACGATGCCATATTTTGTTGTAATGATGTTTAAATTAACTGGCAATGGCATGAATAAACATCATGAATATTATCAAAGCTTTATCACAGTTTGATTTGGACAATATTGTCAAATCACTGATGGGCCATAATAACAATAATAACTACCGTATAAGCCCGTTCGCATATAAGCCGACCCCCAACCTGACTAGGTAAAAATAGGAAAAATTGCATGACCCGCGCATAAGCCGACCCATAAGTTCATGACTACATCACAAAATGCACAAAGTGAGTTCTAAATACCAGTACATTTATTTAGGCAAATCACATTACTAAAATAAATATTATCTTCAAACTTAACGAAAATGAAAGTAAGAAATCTAATTTATATGTTGAAGTAAAAACAATTTATCTTCAGTGTTAAATAATAATTGAAATAATAACTTCCTCATACTAAAATCCTGAATTATAGAAGTTTTATCACATTCAGAATCCTTCAAAATCTGGCTCAGTATCAGAATTGCCAAACAGTTCATAAAACTCGGCTTCTGTTATTGGCGTGCTGTCATTGTATACGTCGTCATTGTCATCAGTGTCATCCGATAGTGTGTCGTTCTGCTTCTCATTCTCCTCGTCATTGTCTGATTCAAATATGGCATCATCCTCAGTTCCATCCATGGCACTGCTGATACAGCACTTTCGAAATGATTTGACAATCATGTCCGATGGAATTGAGTCCCATGCGTCTTTGACCCACTTGGCGACCAAGTCGAGGTCCGGCCTCATGAAATTCCTGCCTTTTGTCATCTTCACTGCACCTGAACAAACCCATTCGGACCATATCTTTCGTACCCTGTCCTTAAACAGCTGTTAAGGCAGACATCAAGAGGTTGTAACACTGATGTTAAACCTACTGGTATCACAGCCAATGTCGTTTTCATTTTCTTTGCGGCCTTTTTGACTTCATCTGTCTTGTGTGCTCAAACATGTCCCAGACAAGCACTGAAGATTTCTGAATGAGTGCACCTGGTCTCTTGTTCCAGACTTTCTCCAACCATTCAATCGTTGCACTTTCGTCCATCCATCCCTTTACATGTGCACAAACGATGACACTAGCAGGAAATTTCATGCTTTTTGGCAGCGTCTTCCTTTTAAAAATTATGACAGGAGGCAGCTTTGATCCATCAGCTAAACAGGCCAAAACAACCGTGAAATGTGTTTTTTCATGGCCGGTTGTTTTCATCAGAATACTTTTCTCACCAGCAGCATTGACTGTTTTATTTCTTGGTAAGTCAAACGTCATAGGTGTCTCATCCATATTTCCGATTTGTGATAGTTCGAATGAGCAATCCATTCTGAGTTTAATGATGAACTGCTGAAATGATTCAATTTTTTCTTCCAAGTCTTTTGGTAGCTTTTGAGCTATCTTTGTTCGCTGCCTGAGGCTGAAACCATGCCGGTTCATAAAACGAGAACACCAACCAGCTGATGCAACAAATTTGGAATCTGTCATCTTGTATTTGTCATCTTTTGCCATCTGCATAGCACGCAGATGAATTGCAGTTCGTGTGACAATGTATCCATTTTGTTGACATTCACTTACAAAATCACCGAGTTCTTTCTCCAATTCAGTGAATGAGGTGATCCCAGTCCAACGAGCCTTCTTGGTTTTTGGCATTTCTTCCAATGCTGCTTTGCTTTTCCGCTATTCCCGTACTTGCTTCTCGTTCACACAAAATTCGCGTGCTGCAGCACAGCTGTTATTTGCTTTTGCATATTCAATAACTTTAAGTTTGAATGCTGCATCATAATCAGAACCCTTTCTTTTACTTCCAACACTATTCATTTTATCTGATTGAATATAAACTTCAGGAAAGATTAAACTGAAATAATTTTTTATTGTGGTAGTATCCTATTTATACCTTATCCTGTAATTTTTCCCATGGGTGGTTGGTTATCAATTTGTACTGGATAATTACTGATCAATGTTTTGTTTTTTTGAACGGTTTTTTTAACTGCCGGTAGCGTGATTCAGTTGACCAAAATATGATTGATTTTCAGCGTGGACATTGTTCAAGTATTGTGACAGTTATAACTTTGAGCAGAAACCATGTCCACTACCTTATCTCATTAAACAATACATCTGAGAGTCGGTATGTATTAGTAAATTCAGTGGCATTGTGCTACAAAATCCCCGAGGCATTTACCACAGATTAAGCGTACTGGTAGTTATTGTACAACACTCTACAACTAACAAACCACTTTGCTATACAAACAACTAAACAACAGTAGAAGATAAACTGTGGCTGCCTTTTACTTCTAAAACACCTGTCAAAGAAATCCCTCAAATTATATTTTTAACAATTAATCACGCTGACTCGTATATGCTGCTTGCCTGCTATTTACCCTTCCTAGGCGCGTGTGCAACAAACCCCAATGGAGCCTCTCACTATGGTTGCTGTAAGACTATCATACATGTACATGTACATGACTCTCCACATCAAAATGGTTGTGTCTTAAATACCTTCAGTATTGTAATTCTTAAATCTTTTTATTTACCATAGTTTCTTTTCATATTAACACTGAAATAAGCTAGCATGCATTTGTACAGTACCGCAGAGTTTAATGATTACTGATTAGTTGAAGGTTAAATACTTCATTGAGAGATTACTAATATGGCGGTTCTTTTGGAAAATACTCGTACCACTGTGGCTCAAATAACATGTATGGCTGCATTTTCTGGTGGGTGGACATCTGTCAAATAGATGTCAAGTATGGTAATACATGTTTTTCATTCCTTATCCTACCAGCAAAGTTAGAAAAAATACTTGTTTCACTTCAAGACAGCACATATCACATGAGCCATGTGGCATCATTAGGCATGTGATCTCATCTTCGGCGATCGACAGTAACAATAAATACCGGTAATCGAGAAGAAAAGCTCTAAAATTTTCAGACTTAGACCTTGGCCCGCAGATAAGCTGACCCCCCCTTCTTCAAGGCTTTATTTTTTTCCTAAATTCTTCGGTTTATACGTGAGTATATAAAGGTACTTAAGTATGTGTGACTTATACAGGGCACTACAGTATCAGTAGAAACTTTTTAAAAGAGAGCAGAAATGGCGTTGAGTTGCAAGAATAAGTCAGCAAAATCTGTTTTCATTATTTGGGAAACATTTTTGTGATGAAAATGAACCAACAAAATGGAAGGAAAAAACCAAAGGTGAAATTTCCATTTCACTGGTGATATTCGAGTACTTGTACCAAAAGTGTGTCTGAATTCATCTTGACAACAGATCAAATCTGCAATATCAAGCTATGTGTATTTAGATACAGTATATGTAGTAACCGTTTTTCCAAAGACCCCATATTGTATCCAATCCTATTCCATAAGGGTCAACTCATAACGTGTTTAACACTTTACTAATTAACACATGTATGCTGAATGAGCTGCTTTTTACAGATATGCTGCTTGGTATACTTTTTCATTCCTTTGTTTAATTTAATTTAATGGTGGTAATTCATGTTTATGTATATGGTACAGGGTAACGCCAGGTATTTATTCATGTATGTTTCTTTTGTGGGACTGAAGAGTTTATTTTATTGTTGTAGTTTAATCATTGTTTTTAGTATTCTTGTTGGGGTGAAATAAACTTTTATAAATTTATGTGTATTGTGTTTAAACTTAACATTTATTGAAAAAATTTTGTGAAGTATTGTTATAAATGGATAAGAATTCAAACCTGATTTTATTTAACAAGCATGTGTTTTTCATTTTTCTTCTATCTTTCTGAAAGTAAAGTACTCCAAACATTATGACAGGGACCTTCAGATATAAGTTGGGGACTCTTGAGTTCTATGAGTGAAATGTCCAGGACTCCTCATCCTGAAATTTTGTTGAGAGCCCTGTTTACCTATAATCAGTGCTCACTTGACTTTAACATACATGTGATTCTACTTCAAGTAGGACAAAATACTATTTTGGATATTTATGTGCTTTACATAAACCAATTAGAACCAGTATAGTGGGTACAAGATCTGTTCTAGCAGTTGTTGCAACTGGTGCAAGGATGAGTTGCCAGGTAATGGGATTAAGGCTATGTATATATACACAACAAGATGTTAATTGGTTACTTTATTTCTGTAATCTGGAGAGTTTAGACCAAATGCAGGGGAATCTTTTTGCGGTATCATAAGTAATAAAGGGATCAAAAGTGGTCCATGATGGCTTTTGAGTCTTTTATTCAAAATTGGCAGTCCTCTGGTTGAGGTGAGATAAAAAGGAATGACAGCCTAAAAATGATTTCAGCTGAAACACTTAAGTATTTTGATTCTTTTTTATGTTCTTGTTTAATTGCCAATATGTTGTTCAAGATGTTTCAAGTTAAATTTTAATGAATAATAATTGAGCAGCTCCTTTCTCATGCTTACATTAATGCAACATGAACATATTAAGCAGCACCTATGATCAACCACAGGGGTTTGTTACAAAGAAAATTAGGAGTATCCATCCATGAATCAAGGGACGGGGGGTTTAACCTGTAACAATAGGTTAGATCCCCCATCCCTTAATTCATGGATGGATACTCCTAATTTTCTAAGTAACAAACCCATGTGCTGAAACGGTGTGACAAATAATATTATTTTAAAAAAAATACAGCAATTGTATGTGTATAGAAATTGGAGTCAGGTTTTGTGATTTTTTTTTAAAGTCACCAGCCCTGGGCTCGGGTCTAATTTTTTTTCTTTCAGTACTGCCTAATACCTATCATTATATTGGAAAATATTAAAATTACAGATCTATACAATTCATTTATAAACTAGAATCGTGGTTTTCAATAAATAATTAGAAACTTCAAAAGAGAACCCGGATAAATAGCGTTCTTCAGCGGCATGTACAGTCCCACGAAAATAGGTGACACCGTGACGATCAAGGCGAGTCTTATAATTACAGTTTATGATATATTATGAACATTTGCCATCGTTATTTCCCATTTGATTTCATGAGTATGGTTTGATAGCAAAAGATGAAGATTTTAATTATTCATGTACTGTACTGTAAATCTAAAATGTCCACATACAACAAAATAGTCTCACCGTTGAATATTTTGTATCTGGGTCAATGTGACTTCTGAAGCGCTTGAAAGGATTTTTGAATGTTTCTGGCGACAGAAATTGATTATATACACATAAAAATGTAAATACATGTGTATTTCGGTTTTTGAGTGTGTATTTGTGCTTCTGGTAACCCCTGCAAAGCTCACCGTCAGTGCCTCATATTCATTTCCGGTCAAATAATAAACAAATGAAGCAAACGAGATATTATTTCGATCCGAATTCCTTACAATGGTATACATCTGTATCGGATGTAAAGTTGAGAGCAATTTTGCATGTCAGATATATATAATGAATAAATAGAGATAAACAGTTTTATTAATATTTTTATTATTTATAATGCGCATTTAAAAAATAACATATTATATCTTGATATATTATTGACGAATGTTCAATATTTCACCAGAACTCAAATTATATACTAAAAAAATTATGGTGTGCATAATACTTATAATCATAAAATAAATAAGTATTTTATAAATAATTAATCATAATATACTGAGAAATAATTTTAAAATGCCCTTTCATTTTAAAGAATTATTAAAGTTATTTTTATGGTATTAGTTAGATCACTAGTTAAGTTATTCTGAAAGTTAGAATAATATAAAAATATTCTTAACTAATTGTAAACAGGGGACATAATTAAAAAAAAAATTGATTAATGAATGTCGTATAGTGTTTTGGAATTTAGACTTTTTGGATATACTGTATTAAGACGGTGAATCCAATAGGTTTCCTTTAGCAGACGTTCCATCTCAGAATCAGCTATAACAATAGGTTGAAAGGAGAAATCTTGCAAAGTATGGGAACTCTTGTTAAAATATGAGGCAACATGAGATGAAAATGATTGATCAATATAATTTTTTATGTCTGATCTATGTTGGTTCATACGTTTAGATATTTGTTGACTGGTTTGTCCAATATATTGGATGCCACATTTTTTGCATGTGATCAAATAAATAACATTTGATGTTGCACAATTAAGTATCACAACGCATATTAAAAGTTTCTTTCGTATTATTAATGTTGAAAGAAGTATTTTCATTAATAAAAGAATAGTGCGAACATCTAGGTATATTACATTTAGTTGATGATCCAGTTTTATGTATTTTTATGTATTAAAATATCATTAATCTGTGCTGCATATGCATATTTCCATGTCAATTATACGTTAAAGAATAAGACAATTAGGTTAAAATGTAAACTATGACTTCATCTTGCTTATATCATTGATCACTTAGAAATAGAATATATTTAATGACGTAAGCAATGATATTGAATTCAGTTTTGATTCAGTTTGATGAAGCAATAAAGCGAAACCCGTCACACATTCTACGTGTTGGTGTTGTTTATATATATATATATATATATATATATATATATATATATATATATATATATATATATATATATATATATATATATATAGAGAGAGAGGGCATATATATAATATACGCTACCACATACATTCACAAAACTAGCATAGCATTTAAAGTGTTGGCATAAAGCAAATTGATATACCAATACCTTTGGTATATCAAATTGTGATCTCTCTCTCTCTCTCTCTCTCTCTCTCTCTCTCTCTCTGGACCATCGTAGCAAGATACGAATATATAAACATTCTTTCAACTGCATGCCTAAAGATCAATGATGAATTTCCGCTCATTAATCATTAATGACGTATGAAAATACACTTTCCTTGGGCACTATCTACAGTGTTCAAAATATAAATGAGACATAGTTGCAATAGCCTGTTTAACTATAAGTTAAATTTGTCGGTTACGAGGCACATAAACTGTAACGTATTTAATGCTTTATTGTTGTTGTTGTTCTTAAACATATTATAATGTTCTAAAATTCGATTATTATTATTATTATTATTAATTAAATATGAAAATGTCCAAACGGCACCCTATCTACCTCCCCCCCCGTCTCTCTCTCTCTCTCTCTCTCTCTCTCTCTCTCTCTCTCTCTCTCTCTCTCTCTCTCTCTCTCTCTCTCTCATTCTCTGGACCATCGTAGCAAGATACGCATCATGAAAATACTAGCGTTGGGAATTTCGCTTGTGTCATACGACGATGTCTCTGGGCCTATGAATGATGGTCAGGTTAAGTCAAACCGTCCAAAGGAGAGAGAGAGAGAGAGAGAGAGAGAGAGAGAGAGAGAGAGA
>JAECUM010063623.1:0-14522 GCA_016617855.1 Megalonaias nervosa
TAAGTCTTGGCATACATGCAAAAGATTCATATGTCTGCCAAATAAAATTTTTGCTTTCGTTTGTAATTCATATAGAAGCAATCGTAGATGTTTTGGTTTTTCTAGCATTAAGTAGCTGAAAGAACCACACACGGTGATTATATTCATAGAAAGGTTTATACAAGAATCCTGCTCCTGCTCCTATAGTTTTTGTACCTATCCATGAATTTTCCTAATAACTACCTAAACAGAAACATGCAAAAACGAAAATAATTGTTCCATTGGAAGAAACGTTTATTTCTTTAACACGAGAAGTAAATAAGATTTGTTACAAAAATAATGACGATCGTAAAAGAGAATAATATAAAGCATAAAATTTTGCCCATCTTTCTCTGGCAGACGACTCCCTTTACCTACTAACCTTACCATCTTTCTCTGGCAGATGACTACCTTTACATTTGAACCTTACGCATCTTTCTCTGGCAGATGACTACCATTACATCTGAACCTTGCCCATCTTTTTCTGGCAGAGGACTCCCGTTACATTTCATCCTTACCAAATTTCTTTTGCAGATGAGTCCCTTTACATTTCAAAGTTACCAACTTTTTCTGGAAGATGAACCATCTTTCACTAGTAAATGACTTTTCCTTTCCATTTCAACCTTATCCATCTTTCACTGGCAAATGACTTTTCCTTTACATTTCAACCTTACCCATTTTTCTCTGGCAGATGAGTCCCTTTACATCTCAGTCTTGAGTAATACAACTAACTTATAAGCCCTAGATTATCTAGTTAGGTTATCGCGTTAGATTCTAGGTTAATATAAATTACAAACTGAGCAATATCTAGAGCAAATTTAAATTGAACGTTATGGCCCAGTTTGCTAGGTGATTAGTCATAACAATTTCCAAAAATGTAGATCAATAAATTTGTAAGCAAAAAAAGTTTTCAGGATTCCTGTGTTATTATGCAAATGTTCTAATGGGCTCATGTTGGGTGTGTGGATTATTGGTTTTCAGGATTCCGGTACTATTACGCAAATGTTCTAATGGGCTCATGTTGGGTGTGTGGATTATTGGTTTTCAGGATTCCGGTGTTATTATGCAAATGTTCTAATGAGCTCATGTTGGGTGTGTGGATTATTGGTTTTCAGGATTCCTGTGTTATTATGCAAATGTTCTAATGGGCTCATGTTGGGTGTGTGGATTATTGGTTTTCAGGATTCCGGTGTTATTATGCAAATGTTCTAATGGGCTCATGTTGGGTGTGTGGATTATTGGTTTTCAGGATTCCGGTGTTATTATGCAAATGTTCTAATGGGCTCATGTTATGTGTGTATATTATTGGTTTTCAGGATTCAAGTGTTATTATGCAAATGTTCTAATGGGCTCATGTTGGGTGTGTGGATTATTGGTTTCCAGGATTCCGGTGTTATTATGCAAATGTTCTAATGGGCTCATATTGGGTGTGTGGATTATTCGTTTTCAGGATTCCAGTGTTATTATGCAAATGTTCTAATGGGCTCATGTTGGGTGTGTGGATTATTGGTTTTCAGGATTCCGGTACTATTACGCAAATGTTCTAATGGGGTCATGTGGGGTGTGTGGATTATTGGTTTTCAGGATTC
Source organism: Megalonaias nervosa (assembly GCA_016617855.1). Classification (NCBI taxonomy): domain Eukaryota; kingdom Metazoa; phylum Mollusca; class Bivalvia; order Unionida; family Unionidae; genus Megalonaias; species Megalonaias nervosa. The sequence goes on from JAECUM010063623.1 coordinate 1,608, forward strand.
CGGTATTATTATGGTAACGTTTTAATGGGTACATATTGGGTATGTAGATTTGTAAACAAAATATTGTAACGTTATTAAAGTAAACGTTTTAATGGACTGACGTTGGGTATGTGGATGTTTGGTTTCAATGCATATTATGCACAGAAACGTGATCAGTGTCACAAAATACACTAAACTGTATCGAATGGAAAAGATTAAAGTATTTGCACACACAAACACGCACACACTCACGCTGACAGACATACACACACCTCCATAGTGTTTTTTATTATAACCAAGGGGCTCGGTTTCTGGGGTCAAAGAAACCCACAGTTACAACAATGTATATCATGCAGACATACACACATATACACGCACACACCTACTCCAATATATGTGTTTGCTTGTGTGTCTTTTTTGTAAGTCACCCAACCGTTAATCATCCGGTACAACCTAGATGCCAGTTTGTGTGTATGTTGGTGTGAATGCGTGTGTCCACCTAATAGTCTGTCAACAAACAGGGGTCATCTAATTTGGCCTACGTTGGCTCTTTATTCAACCCTAGCCAGTCAAGTGGGGTGAGTGGGTGGGTATGTGAAGTGGTGGATCTCATAAAATTCAATTTGTAAACCAAGGGTGAATCCCTGGGATGTAGAAGAACGTCCAGTTTATATACTTATGAAACCTTTAAGTTGCAATTCCACGTTTTCAATCACTGCGTGTACAATGCTGTCAGCATTTCTGCGCACGTAAGGTTTCCGTCACCAATACTGAAGCAAAACGCTTACCGAATTCGACCGACTGACGAAGATAAAATACTGCAGCGCTTACCATTTGAAAAGAGGCAATTGTCACCAGAATATTCTGTTCAAAATAATATTAATTTTGGACACACAGGATACCACCCCCGTGTTTTCATGACTCGATATATGTCGGCCTATTCTGCCCCCAGTTTTGAAAAGATGTAATGTTTATCCATCGGGCTACAGAAGTGAAATACATTACTTTGGACTGTTTCTGTCAGCAGTTCAGTTGAGTAATTAGGTCAGGTTTATAGCTAGTTTTACAAAATTCAAAGTAACCATGCCAATAAATGGCAATAGATATTAAGCATACTAAACCGATATTGTAAAAAAATTAGTAAAGTTCAACATTTTATTAAAAAAATAGCTATTATGTGGAAGAGAAACAACAACGAATTTGTTTATGAGGGAAAAATTACTAATGAATTTAGAAACAGACTATACACCGGGGAATTTCTTGAGAATCCCGTTCTAGCAGCAAGTTGACACGTTCGGTAGCAGACGATATTGTACGTGTGGGACAACTTCTTGTAAAATTGGAAACTTGGATTAAGATGCAGATTTTTTTTAAGGTATACATTTCCATCTTTTATATAATGTATTTATTTGTATGATTCTAAAAGATACATAGTAAATAGGATTTTCTGGGTTACAGGTTTAAGACCGTCATGGAGTGGGTCTTCATGTTGACATTTAGAAATCACGTGGGATATTTTTGTACACTTTATGAATATCACTTTTCTTAATTAAAGTACCATCATTCTTTCTTGATACAAAATGGATTTTTGACCCAAAATAACACGTGATCCAATGTTTACAGAAATGACGTATCGTTGCGCAGAATTACCCGACGCGCATCTCAAAAGTTAGACAAGTTTGCATTAGGGCTGAGTCCCGAAGTTTATGGAAAAAATCTTTGGACTCGCGTTGGTTACACACACACACACACACACACACACACACACACACACACACACACACACAGAGTCCACCTTGTTTATCTCCTTGTTGCCACTTCAAACTTCCAATGGCTACTTCAATTACAAAATCACCTCAAACATTTGGCAGAAAACGACGATTTCATTTTAGGAACACGTTCTCTAAACCACAAATATAGTAATGTTATTCTTTTTGTAGTTCTTGAAAATATGAATTCTGAAAAGGGTATGGAACAGTGTTAATACCATGTTGGCGACTTCTACTTCTTCTGATAGTCGAGGACTTGTGAAACTGAGTAGTATCATTATGGGGATTTTGGATAGACCTGACTGTTACAGGTCAAAGCCAACTGTACCCTATGACTTTACCCGATCGCTAAATACGAATGCATACAGTATGGGGTGGTAAAATATGATTCTAACTCTAACTATATGTAGCTGTTATTACGTTTATGAAAATACAATTATTAATTTTAGTAAATACAATTACTACACAATTTGGTCGCGTAACGATTTTGCGAAGTAAAAGCTGCTGGCTAACAGTTATTTGATTTCATTGTCTGTATATCAATCACCTATTTTGGGTCACTACTGCCTGGATTTCGTATCTATGCAAGAAGTCATCGGTGGTTTTCCACTTCCACCTGGAACATTTTGAACTCATCCATGCTATCAGTTTATCCTCAATATCCATCGAGTAGAGTTTGTCAATCGTACTTTAAAATTATATTTTCCTGTGTAGATTTATGATGGTAAACCTATAGACATTTTCTAATATAATAGTTCCTCTTTTTTCCCCATAGAGTCTCATCATCTTAAACCTACTGACATTTTAACATAGGTTTCCCATCTTATCTTTTATAGAATCACAAACATGTTAATATTATGGAGAATGTTTATAACTGTTACACGACTTTCATTCAGATCGCTTTCAACTTGTTTACTAGTATCCCCTTTGACCTTCTTATTACATACTCGTTTAATCTTACACAGCTGATCAGGCGTTCGATACAGATATTCAATCTGTAATTCTGTATTCGCACACCTGAAATTTCCGGATCGCACACCCAGCGTGGAACTAATTCTACAAGTTAAAATATTGAACAATAATTCACTTATAAAATAATGGGAATGTTTTATTGCTATACATTTTAATTCGTTAAATAAAGATGCCGCCACTGTTTGTAATTTGAAGAAATGCAATTATATATATGGTGAAAATGGCCGCTTTTGGCGCTGGGGATAATGGGAGAGAACCGTAAGTAACGAAGAACAGTTAGATGCATTTCACGGTATCTAGGCTGAGAAATTAGTTTGCTGAGGCGAACAACAATATCTTGCACTGAATGCTAGACAATGAGTTAACAGATGAAGCTGCCGTGCAAAGTGACATTAAACACCAGAGAGAGAGAGAGAGAGAGAGAGAGAGAGAGAGAGAGAACTTTGCCGCTGAAATCTTGTACTGAAATTTAAAAAAAAAAAATCAGTCAAAGTAAAAAGACATGGAATCATGATTCAAGGCATGGTTAGAAATGCCCCACTTTTGGACCAAACTTTACCCCATGTTTAATTCCCAAGATACGTTCCATAACGTAAATCATTTAAAATACCAAACATACCTAAAGTCCATTGCAGCCTTTGACTTTCAACGATATGGTCTGCTGAATTATATTTTTAAGTAGGAGGTTTAAGGGAGGTAATTACAATTTGTCTGTTAAAATTTATCAAGGAAATCGAATTTGTTTAGTAAATCTGAGGAAAAAACCCAAATTAGAAGTATTATATCCGCTATGTACAGTGTTAGCAAAATGACTGGGGGAACAACGATGGGGGAACAATGAGTGAAATGTGCTTACATGTTAAATTCTTAAGACTTTTCAAAGATAAAAAAGATAAGAAAACAGATCATTACTGCAATAGAGTTAATAATTTTCTTCTTAAAATATATCCAAATGAATTTTAAAAATTTATTTTGTGTGTTAGAAATTTGTGGTCTGTGATCTGTGATTTCTTAATTCTATTCTTAAATTATCACTTTAAGTTATATTCATCAATAATTTTAGTATTAACTGGAAACATTAAAGTAGAGAGTTTGAATGTGCTGTAAATGAATGAGCTTTCTGTATAAACTTGAATATATTTAATTACTTAGTAACCCGTACTTTTTATTTCAGTAAGCGAATTTCAAGACTCTACCTAAATATAGAACTAGCTATAACTTCATGGGCGCCTGCAGCATGGGTCGGGGGGGGGGGTCACGTGACCCCCCCCATCATACTGCATATATATATATATATATATATATATATATATATATATAAATTCCGACAAGTTTAATCATGCAAATGAAGCTGAAAATATGTCACAAGATTCTGTTCAAAAAGCTTCATAAATATTAGCTTTAGTTTCAGACTGCTTCTTATACTAACTCTCCCGGCCGTGACTGACTGACCCCCCCCCTCAAAATCCTGACCCCCCCCGCACAAATTCCTGACCCACCCCCACCCCCCCGCCAAAAATCCTGCGGGCACCCATTTATAACTGTTGACATCTACTTCGTCCAACAACTGTGTGATCAGCATCTGGAGAAACCCTTGAGCCAGCACTTTGTTCTTTTGGTCATTGGGACATTTTTCATTATGTTTCAAAGGATTTGATAATGTCTTTCTAATCTTCGTCCATAAACAAGTAATTTTAGCACGTTCATACAACATTAACACAGGTTATCAATGATTTCTTTGGGAGCGTTTGGAATGATCTGTCTTTGCATGAGTGTTTCATTTTTGGGTAGCATGGACAATATATCCCAATGTTTGGCTAAAAGAGAGAGTATTTAACGTTTATAATTTATTCGTTATTTGATGGTAATGTTGACAACGATGTCATTCGTACCTTTTGGGAATATATCTTGTTGAGGTTACTGGTGCAAAAGCTTGAAAACCTCTTCTTTAGTATTGGTACTCGTGTTCACGTGCTGTCTGCTTGTCGCGTAAGTTTTATTTTGGACACTGGGCGAAAATATAGAGGAGTTTTAATTGAACTGATTCGAATTAGTTCTTGGTTTGACAGGTCAATTAAATTCTGTCTTCCCTTGCGCTTTTTCTCTTGAGCTATGCCACTATTCTGGCAGCAACAGGAAATAACAAAACATATTCGGAAGAGTAGCTTTACCAAGTAGTGTCCATTTAGTTGTTATCTCCACAGATTTTCTTTAATCCGATTTAACGAGTATCATAAAATAAACTGACTAGATGAGAGTGGCACGTATGATGGTATTTTTCTCAATGCTGCTTTTGGACTTTTTGCTCTATCGGCTGCTAGTAGCGGATTCTGTTCATATGTGCGAGCTCTAGTTGCAGTGCCTCTCTTTCATTTGATGGTGGTCAGGGTCTTCGCTTTCTTCTTTGTCTTTGTCTTCTCTTTTGTCTTGTAATATGAAGTTTTATTTGTTTGCTCGTGTTGCAGTATTGGGTTTCAAATCGACTAGTAAATATGCTCGTGGCAAACATGCAGAATCCTAATAATGTCGTAATTTAGCCGTGGTGATCAAAATTGTTTTTAGCCATCACTTGTACTTGAAATTTGTCTGTTTGCCTTTTGAGCAGTATTAGATAACGTGCTTTGGGACTGACGGTGCAATGAGCCTTGTTTTGCTTGAATACATTGTTTCTGATGTATTTTAATCTTGTGCGATGCATATGATGTCCTTTTCATGCAACCAAAGTCAAATTTCTTTTTCATCAGTCTGAACTGAAGAAGACAATTCGCGAAAAAAACTGGTTCTTCTTGACTTTCTTTGAGTAACGAATACGCCTGTGTACATTGTTTGTAACACCACGAAATGCCTTGTGGATAGCGAGGAAGGAAAGGCTTGTTTGTATTCGACCAAACGTTTGACTAATTCGATATTACCAAAACCAATGGATCCTGCAATTAACTTGTTAAAGGGATGTTGAAGATACAACGCCTCTGAATATTTACGATCTGAAAATGTGCCCTCCACTTTGAGAACTGATGATGCAGCCATGACTAGACGCTCTGTTCTCTGAAAGTAGATATGCCAAACAAGACCTTTCATACAGGAAATGAAAATGGTTTTATTGCGACTCTATGGTCTTAAACAAAGTAATAGAAAAAAGCGAAAAAAACAAAAAGTTTTGCAAAATTCAACAAGTAATTTATTTCCCTAGAATACAAAGTGAAAATTTAAAAGCACTGACAGTATTGCAAATTCATTCCCAAATAGTCGAAAAAGTTCTATCATCAGTCCTAATGAATAAAGTTGTAATTAAATTCCAGTGGTGTTCGAATTAGGATCCATTTCTGACGGCGTTGGTGTGCCTGTAGTCTTGAATGTGCTAATGTACCGATATCCTGAAGATGCCCATGTTTGAATTCACTATAATTCCAAGTTAATCTTTCTGTCCAAGAATATTATATAAGAGCACCTTGCGTTTCCAGTGAATAATAACTTGAATAAATAATTCAACCAAATCAAATAATAAACACAACAATAAGATTGATTCTGCTACAAGATGTTAAAGCAAGAATTAATAATTTCTCAAGTAAACAAGATTATGTTTAAAAAATGACACAAAACAAGAGCCAGGAATTAAGACAAAAGCCCATTTCTATACATTTTTAAATTGTCAACAAGATAAAATACGTTACTAAAATTATAATAAAGAATATGGTAAGCATGTCTTTGACTCATACTACGATAATGATTCTAAAATTTAACCCACAATACTATATTATATTAACTATGTATTATTTGTTTACAAAATAAGAACAACATCAATGTCTCTAGTCAGGAACAACATGAACTTGATTTAAACAAGGTCGATTTCAAACTACAATTATACATAATCATGGAGAAAAACTAACAAATGCAAATTAAATATTACAAATTAAATATACGTGATAGTTTCATTTGGATCATATATGTTAATGAACACACTCTTGCAGCTGCTGCCGCAGATATATGTTATTATTGTTTTTCTTTACTTTGTTATAACATGATCTCTGTCGGTACATCTGACTGTTGTTGGTGGTTGTCTAAATGATTAAATGTGCGTGAATTACAACAAATAAATAACACAATATGAATGATATCTCAATTGTGGACTATGCCTGACGTTCAGAGATCAAACCCAAGACTTTTTTGTTCAGTTGCGTAGATCATTTCGGCCAAGAGTACGCCTATCAAGATCACGTGTTACAATAAAGTCTTGGTAAGAGTGTTGTGCTGACAAGTTGCAGCTAATCTACTCACTCGATGGTAGCTCTGTATTCATCACTAATCGCAACACATTTTGAGCAAAATGATTTTCGCATGAAATTTTTTTTTACTCCCATTCACGCCAAAAACTAACATTGCACTTTGTGTCTTTTCTGCAAGTTACAGAGATCCTGCTCCTTAAGGCATGATGCGACTAAGTTGCAATTGTTCGATATACTGTTCGGTGATTGTTTTTCAAATACTTATGAAATATTTATTCAATGCTTATGAAACTAGTAAACTCTGACCATAGAATCCCTGACAATGAAATTAATGTCATCGTCATAAATGTCATAAAAAAGACCATATTCACAATACATTTCCTATCTTTTAATGGTAAACTTTAACTGTTTAACCAAAGTGCGACTTGAACATTTACATATATGCTTAATGTCCTGTATATTCAAATGGCACATTTGACAGCAACCATTTTTCTAGAGTCTAATTTGTTTTCACCATTTTGTATAACGATAACTTTCTATTCTCGTTGACCTCAGATTCCCTATTCTAGAAACTAATACATATCAATCTATGTTGCAAAGTTCTAAGAAATCGTATTTCATCTAGAACCACTACCATAACCACACAACACAAAATGCTAATATAATCAATAGATGTTCATCAAAGAGTAGCCAATGATATCTTCCTTAATGTAGCCAATCATTTCAACATGCTGGAACATGCTTGATCCATTCTCCTTATTAAATGTTACAAAATAGACATACTAAATCGAGCATGAAGTACAATGCATGCAACTTTGCTTCTCTCTCTCTCTCTCTCTCTCTCTCTCTCTCTCTCTCTCTCTCACACACACACACACACACACGCACACCTGCTGTCTTTTCATCTCCCGAATCAACAGATCTCAAATGAAATTCTAGATTTCAGATAGTTTTGTTCCATTAAATTGGGTTTCATTCAACAATAGGGCTAAATTGTCAAGTTTTATTTGAAATTAACTTCTTTTTCTAAATAAGTAAAATGTTGTAAATGTTAAAATGTTGTAAATGTTTAAATGTTTTGAGACTCGAAATCTACAAAATGTAAATATTGCAACAAAAAAAAAAAATGCATATCTATTAATGAAGACAAGCCAGCAACGAAACTATAGAAAAGGTTACTGAATATATTAGGTCAGTGTCCTTAACCAGCGCTCCTATATTGCTATGGCTCTCCTTCTTATTTAAGTTTGAGCAGACGACAAAGTTATTACCGGAGCTTTAAACTGCCAGTACTGACACTGCACGAAAAATTTTTTTTTTTTTTTTTTTTTTTTTTTTTTTTTTTTTTTTTAAATCAAATATTATAAAGTAGACATTAATAATCGGAATAGATGTAGAAATTCGTATAGATTGCTTCTCTCTCTCTCTCTCCCTCTCTCTCTCTCTCTCTCTCAACATCAACAATGAGTCACGCCATACAATAACATTACGACCAATGTATAACTTGAAACCTTGCATTGACAATATGTATCAATGCTGTTGCTGAATTCCTCAGCACAACAGTTGAGCAGAAGTAAATTTTCCCGTGTTGATGTGGCTTCCTTCATAACCCAGTCTGAACAGGCAATCCAATTATGTTTGTCCTCTCTACGCTTAATTTTCATGACAGAATTACATAATATAGTTGAGCAAAATAGATCAATGGAGACTAACGTTGGCTTTGCTTGTGAAATCTTGTTCTCGGTAAATAATACATAATTTAATGAAACATACGTTTAAGTACTGTCATATTTTGAGTAAATAATTGTAATTTGAAATGACCGCTCCGGTGTCCTAAGTGGTTAGAGCAACCGCCTCGGATGCGGGATGTCGCGGTTTCGAGCCCCGACCGAGTCATACCAAAGACCTAGAAAATGGTACTCGCAGCATTAAGAGGTTAGAAAAACTTGGACTGCCTAAAACTTCGTTGAAATATACAAAAACCATTAAATTTCGTCTGGAGAACATATCCCCTCCTGTAGCTTATCCAACCAGGATTAACTTTCTCTAACCGCCAAAATTTTAACACCCCATCGAAGTCAGAATGATTGTCTTAGGACCGTCTTTATTAACAACCATTCTGGAAAACATAATTTTATGACACCTAGTTCAAATGGCCCAATATTTCCCTTTTTTTGGGGGGGGGGGGATCTGGTTTGTCTTATCTTTGACATTTTTCGATAGATGACCTTACATTAATATCTCTGTCACACCGTTATCGATCGGACTCTAATTCAAATTCACGTATGCCTCCAAACAAGGGAGGTTAACTATTACAGACTGCCCAAGTTATTGCGTGTCTAACCCACACTCCAGTCTTAATGGTTACGGGTCACGCTGACCACTACATAACGTATTGCGAAATTACCTACAAAATTTTGCACCATTACAATATAATAAGCTGCTGGTTTGTTTTAGCTATAACAAAATACTCTTTCCGCATCAGTTCATTAATAAGTCTACTCGTCTGTCATTGATTAAATATGCGTGAATATTACAAATATCTTGATGAAATACACAATATTATGTGCATATTTGACTGGTTAGCAGATATAAGTACAAATAAATGTAGCATAGTGCTTCCGGAACTAAATTGTTGGCAACAGATTTTGTCTAATTGACAACTATACGCATAGGGTGGATAATACAAGTGTTACATTATTAAAAGCTACAAACAACATCAACAAACTATACGACACAGCTATGAACTGTACAAGAATGGTATGTGTGTGTGATTATGTGTGTGTGTGTGTGTGTGTGTGTGTGTGTGTGTGTGTGTGTGTGTGTGTGATTAAGATTTTTAACGTAGCTTTAACAATTTTTCAGTCATATCGCTACGATGTCTGCAGTGTGACAGTTTATAGTGATGTCTAGCACTGGGGCATCATGCTGCAGACATGTGGCATGATGTCCCACCCAGTCACATTATCCTGACACCAGGACGACCAGTCCTAACACTAACCTCTTAATGCTGAGCGCCAAGCGAGGCAGCTGTTAGTACCATTTTTTCAAGTCTTTGGTATGACCCGGCCGGGGTTCGAACCCGCGAACTCCCGCATCCGAGGCGGACGCTCTAACCACTAGGCCACCGGAGCGGTCAAGAATGGTATGACTGACAGACTTAATATAAAACTACTATTGCAAAATATGTGACATAATTTGTGAAAGTCCACAAAAAGCTGAATAGTTTGTTAAGTATCTAATAATTTCCATAATATTTGCTTTGTATGTGACATTAAATTCGTGGTCCGACATCCCGTTACTAAAACAAAGAAGAAATTATTAAAATGCATGAAGTAGAAATCCATGTGGATATTAGCTAACAATGAATAAGCATACACACTCACACAGACGGACGGAGAAAAATTAACCTATTGTAACACCCCGTGTGTTATATATCGAAAAGACCAGAGCCCATGACTTAAAAATGCTTTTTATAAATAATAAAGGTGAGATAGAACATGCCCCTCAATATGGCATAGTAACTCTAAACTAACAGAGTGTCTGCCACAACAATATCAACCCCCGGTAATAAATAGCAGTCTTGTTTGTCTAAATGCCAAAAGACAACGTTGAAATACATCATACTATGGTGAAATTAATTATATTATTAAATTCATGAGTATATTAACAGCTAAAATTTATTAGATTGACTGTAACACATTCTGACATAGTAGCGTGATCTCAATGAAAAAAAATAATTTTAGTAGCAGTGTACTTGAGCAGTGTGGTGGGAGATAGCAGTGGCTTTATAAAGAATTATATAATAATTATAAAGCATTTGAATTCAATAGCAATCATGTAATAAATCTATTTAAAATTCCTTATAACAATTTGATTCAGTTTCGAGATTTTATAGTGTCAAAGTTAATGTTGGTTATGTAAATTATATAATTTATGGTTTTCGATTGGATTTGAAATATATGGCCGAAATTCTTTTCTACTTATATGTTCATACTTTGCCGCTCTGACAGCTATCTGCCAGTGCACAGCCGGCACCCACACCCATAGACCCCCCCACCCACGTCACACGACCCTAGTCAGCCAATCAATGTCCGTTCCCCCCCCCCCACGGCGGCAACCAAGTCAACCACCCAAACCGCATGGTAAAATCCCCCCAACACAAAATCTAAACAGAACCAAGTTGTCCTCTCAATGTCTGTGGTGTGCGCTCCCACCTCCAATCTTATCTGTATATTCATACCTATGATTACTTAGAAATAAACGAAACGGACAAGCGAACCGAGCGAGAGCACAACGCACCGACTATGCAACGAGTCGCAACACGAACAGAAATAGTCCCCACCAAATGCATACCACTTTGCACATTAAAGCAAAAGAACAAGCCCCACACAACCAAGAACCCACAAAAATGAACAGTAACATTAGTTCTAACCCACCGTCCAACAAAAGCCTGACAAGAGAAATGCGACTCTTCGGCCGGGCACACTGATTCCATCACTACCCCGCACCTCCGCCGTTTCGGCAACAAAGCCCAACCGGACGGTTGAAGTCACTAAAATGTATGGCCGAACATCATGTTTCTGGCTTTGATATTCCAAAATCATTGAAGGTAAGATAATTCATTTCCTAACCTATTCATGAGAAATTTCAGCACGACGCACGCATGGTCCAACACGGAAACGAACAGGGCACAATAACTGCTAACACGCGAACTTCCCTACACTGTTGATGTCACAGGGCCTGAAGAATTGTTGATGTCCCTAAATGAATTCCTTGACGAATTCATTAATACTTACGACAACAGCGCGACACTACGAGGGCCAGAGCAAGGTTTTATACTCACATTTAGTATAAAACACAGAGTACACATTTATAAGAGATGCAGACGCCAATCTAAACAATGGTGGGTGGGTGGCACACGTTCAGGAATGGAAGAAGTAATTCACACGTGGTTGTCGTTTTCAGTGACAGACAAAAACGGCACGATCAAACACGCCAAAGTCCCGCAGGCCAAACACCATCCCACACCCTAACATTTAACATTAAATAATCTTCACGCATTAATTGGACAATGTTTATGCATGCAAAACTCAGTTCACAATACCATTAAGATATTACAACATAGTGAACTGCACCACGTCTCCCTGACTTTGTTTCATGTTTTTACATTATCATTATTAGTATTACTATTGGAAAAGGAACGTAGTTCTTAATAGTGCCTAGTATTTTGGTTTGTTGAGTTAGGTATTATACTATTATAAGAAAAAGAAATGAGCTTGAAATAAATGTACTTTCCGCAATCAGTATCATTTATTATGCATGGCATGATGTTTTCACAGACTGTGTTGCAAACTGTTTTATCACGGCAGGATTTAGTGAGTAAACATATGCCATTTCCAGTGAAAGCGATCCTGCTGCTGATGTTCACCTCACTATTGTGCGTGGTGTGACACCTACATGGATCTGGAAACGAGTAGCTTGATTTGTTTGATTATGTATACTCTGACAGTGGCACTGCCATAGCTGTGATACCAACAATGTAAATTTTTTGTACCATGTGAACATTGTTTATGAAATTACTGATCGCCAGGAAGAAACCAAGTTATTGAACAAAGATGATTTCACGTATAAGTGATGTTTACGGTACATGGACATCTGTGTTGACACTTTCCTCAGATGGTAGAATGTGCTTGTCTCCAATGTAACACGTATTTATACAAATGTGACTTGTTTGCAATTGTATTACCATTAGATGTGACCGCTGCAGTAATAATACCAGCCTAATACGTTTACTGTTGTCGACAGAAATATTAAAAAAAAAAAAAATCCGAAAAATACAAATATGAATTTGGATACAACGATTCTTGGTTCTAGCATCCCATTTCCCTATGAAGTGTTATAAACACTCTTTACTCTGTGTGTGTGTGTGTGTGTGTGTGTGTGTGTGTGTATATATATATATATATATA
>JAECUM010063626.1:0-27956 GCA_016617855.1 Megalonaias nervosa
TTATACCTCTTTTTGTCGGAGGCGATAAATGTACTTTCTGCAAAGAGATGGTCGTACTCCAGTTGCAAATCTAAATTGTTTAGTCACTAACTTGCACATCACACACCGTTCAGAAGTGTCCTGTTGAACTAAGTTTACGTTGCATAAAAGATTTTGGTAACCCTCTAACTCTTCTTCTCATTCGTTTGTGTGGATAGCAGAAAATGTGTGTGTTTTATGCGTTCGCGTTCATTGGTGTGGACAGTATATGTGGTGTGTTTTATGCATTCTCGTTCGTTGGTGTGGATAGTATAATGTGTGCGTGTTTTATGCATTCTCATTCGTTGGTGTGGATAGTATATAGATGTGTGTTTTATGCGTTCTCGTTCATTGGTGTGGATAGTATAGAGGTGTGTGTTTTATGCATTCTCTTTTGTTGGTGTGGATAGTATATGTGTGTGTGTTTTACGCATTCTGATTCGTTGGTGAGGATAGTATAATAATGTGTGTATGTTTTATGCATTCGCATTCGTTGGTGTGGATAGTATATAGGTGTGTGTTTTATGCATTCTCGTTCGTTTGTGTGGATAGCATATATGGGTATTTTATGCGTTCGCCTAGCGTTTTTGTGGATAGTAAGTATGGTGTGTTTTATGCGCTCGCCTAGCGTTTGTGTGGATAGTATAGTGTGTATGTTTTATGCATTCTCATTCGTTGGTGTGGATAATATAATGTGTGTGTTTTATGCGTTCTCGTCCGTTTGTGTGGATAGTATATATGGGTGTTTTATACATTCTCGTCCGTTGGTGTGGATAGTATATAGGTGTGTGTTTTATGCATTCGCATTCGTTTGTGTGGATAGTATATGTGTATGTTTTGTGCGTTCTTGTTCGTTTGCGTGGATAGTAAGTATGGGTGTTTTATGCATTCTCGTCCGTTGGTGTGGATAGTATATACGTGTGCGTTTTATGTATTCGCATTTGTTGGTGTGGATAGTGTATGTGTATATTTTATTCGTTCTCGTTCGTTGGTGTGGATAGTATATATGGGTGTTTTATACATTCTCGTTCGTTGGTGTGAATAGTATATAGGTGTGTATTTTATGCATTCTCATTCGTTTGTGTGGATAGTATATGTGTATGTTTTATGCGTTCTCGCTCGTTTGCGTGGATAGTAAGTATGGTGTGTTTTATGCATTCTCATTCGTTGGTGTGGATAGTATATAGGTGTGTGTTTTATGCATTCTTGTTCGTTGGTGTGGATAGTATATAGGTGTGTTTTATGCATTCGCATTTGTTGGTGTGGATAGTATATGTGTATATTTTATTCGTTCTCGTCCGTTGGTGTGGATAGTATATAGGTGTGTGTTTTATGCATTCTCATTCGTTTGGGTGGATAGTATATGTGTATGTTTTATGCGTTCTCGTTCATTTGCGTGGATAGTAAGTATGGTGTTTATGCATTCTCGTCCGTTTGTGTGGATAGTATATAGGTGTGTGTTTTATGCGTTCTCGTTCATTGGTGTGGATAGCATATAGGTGTGTGTTTTATGCATTCTCGTTCGCTTGTGTGGATAGTATAATGTGTGTGTGTTTTATGCATTCTCGTTCGTTGGTGTGGATAGTACATTGGTGTGTGTTTTATGCGTTCTCGTTCATTGTTGTGGATAGTAAGTATGGTGTGTTTTATGCATTCTCGTCCGTTGGTGTGGATAGTATATACGGGTGTTTTATGCATTCTCGTCCGTTGGTGTGGATAGTATATAGGTGTGTGTTTTATGCATTCTCATTCGTTGGTGTGGATAGTATATAGGTGTGTGTTTTATGCATTCGCAACAAAAACCTTTTTCAGGGCCACTCCACTGCCTCGAAAAGGTTTATTCTTTCTTGCCCAAAATGAAATTTCTAGTTGTTGTATAATTTATGTTTAACTCACAAAAACATTATTCTCTGTTGCAAGTGTCCAGTACCGTGACGTCACCCTACCTGTTCCATTCCTATTGTTCCCATACAAAATTCCCATTGACGCTACAGTGTCCCAGGGTGTGCCATTTGACGCTATAAATCTTGACGCTATAGTACAAAGTAGGGTCCCGTAATGCTAATTCCCATTGACACTATAAATCTTGACGCTATAGTAGAAAAAGTAGGGTCCCGTAATGCTAATTACCATTGACGCTATAGTATCGCTTATTTTAATTTTTAATTACAATTTTTCAGTTTCCGCGAAGGTCGGTATGAGTTTAAATAATTTCAGTACTACTTTAAGTCTTGGTAACATTTTAAAAATTTATCTATGGATTATTTTCAGTCTCCGCTAAAGTCCGGTGCAATTTCAGAATTTAGTGCTACACTTTGTCTTTGCCATTTCTGACAACCAAAACATCTGGCTAGTTATTAGTTCCATTCAAGTCCGCTAAATATTTCGGAAATTTAGTGCAATATTTTAAGTCACGGCAATCTGAATACAATCTTCCGGAGTTTTTCTCAGTCTCCACTAGAGTTTGGGACATTTTGGTAATCTTAGTACTACTTTTAGACTAAACAAATATAATTTAATCTTCTGGGATATGTTCAGTCTCTGTTAAATTCTAGGACAATTTCGTAATTTTAGCGTTTCTTTTAGTCACAGTCATTTGAATATTAATGTTCCAGATTTTCTCAGTCTCTACTGTAGTCCGGGACAATGTCGTAATTTTAGTACTACTTTTAGTCTAAACCAATGTAACCTAATGTTCAGAGACATGTTTAGTCTCCGTTAAATTCTGGGACAATTTCGTAATTTTAGCGTTACTTTTAGTCCATTTTGGCGTTAGTCTTTTCCTTGATTGTAACTATTTATAGCATCATTATAATTATGCAAATTTATGAACACCGTCAAGATAATTTCAGGTCTAGGTAATGCTTTATATATAAATCTCGGGCTTGTATTAATATATGTCTCAGTCTCTACACACTTTGTATAGAAATGAAACAGGTGGCATGACGTTACGGTACTTGCTACATTGTTGCAAGTGTCCAGTACCGTGACGTCACCCGACCTGTTCCATTCCTCTTGTCCCTATACATTCTCTATGTTAAATTTCCATTGACGCTATACAGTCGCAGGGTGTGCTTTTGACGCTATAAATCGTGATGCCATACAGTCCCCGGGGGGTGTGGGGGTGTGTGTGTCTGGGTCTGTAATGCTAATTCCCATTGACGCTATAGTATCCCACTATACTATTAGGGTGTTTTGGGACAGTCTTTTACTGTTTTAGGGTAGTCATGGGTTTTTCATTTGGTGATAATTACCAACATAGGGAAAAAAAACTCCTGATCTTACTCTATAATTATACAATGCTGGATTTTACTGATCACTGTCTTTTTTTAAGGTTTGAGTTAATATAATTGTATTCATGTATCCTGGGTAAGTGAGAGTGTTTTCGGACAGTCTTGTGCTAGTCCCAAGACCTTCAGGGTGATGGGCAGACAAATTAAACTGTTGGATGTCTAATTCATGCAAAAGTTGTTGGAAATAATCAAACATAAAATTGCTGGACACATTTGGGGAAGCAAACGAGTGTGAAAAAACATTGCCTAAACTTTTAGAACAGTTTTTGCTTTAATATTCTTCAAAGGAATAGCCTATGGAAATCTTGAGGACGCGCACATTACGGTCAACACGTATTGGTTGCTTGACTTGGTATTAGGTAAGGAACCGACAGTATACTATTTTTTTGCTAAATGGCTTGTCAAATGGTCAGATGCAAATGTGCCTTAGATATCTTCTGATCAGAATTTCCTACCATTTGACAAGTGTGACAAGATCTATGGTACTTATAAACATTACTTTTAATTTTTGGCAAATAAAAATGATTCAGGATCTTGTGGTAAGTCTTACTGACACCAAAATGACCAGCTTAAAGGAGACCAGAAATAATTTTTTTTCTTTTATGTATGTAATTCTCTACAAATCTTAATTCGACTGTAATATTTATAAATTACATATCGTAGGCGGGTAGTGATTATATTGCGCGGAAGATATGATTCCGTAAATTGCCGAGTTTTTCCGAGTTTTGATGAGACGACAGATCACGTGGTCCCGTGACGCAATACTAGCCAGTCCTCGAATAGAAACAGAAACATGACGAGCGAGACAGACAGGAGGAGACCAGATTTGGGTTGCGCATTAAAAAGTTGAATCTGTTTCCGAGAGATGCTCATAACTATATCTGTTGAACTGTGTGTTAAGAAGTTAAAAAAAGCAATGTAATTTTAAAATAAATACTTACACATTGTGTGCTGTGCAAAAATTTGATAAGGATTAAGTGATGGTGCCCAATGTAAAAATTAAAAATTTACCACAACGCAATAAATTCATTAAAGAAGGATGAGATTCAATCGTATTATATGTAAATTACATATTCATTACCTACCCCCACCACACCACCTAAGGACTAATATTTTGAAAATATACATCCAACACTGAAACACTGAGAGATAAAACTGAATTCTGGGCGAAAAGACTTGAACGGGTACCGACTTGTGTGTGAAACAATATCCATTACCGGGGAGGTGTAAAATGCATTGAGAACGGTTTTCTTCGGTCGTAACGTAAGCATTAGTGTTTACACCCCACCCCCACCCCCCACACAAATAAATCTGCAAAGCAGAAATCATAAGTAATTAATTTAAATATTAAGAAGCTTCCTTCTTATGGTTCAATTACAGTGTATTTTACATGCAGGCTACAGTTAGCGTATTGACAAATCTGATAATATATACATGTCTGGTATAATAGTTTATGTACTGTACTGGTCAGTGCTCAAAGAAAAATTTTTTTTTAGGCACAGGCTCCGGGCTGGTGACTTGAATGAACTCACAAGCCCTGACTGAAATTCCACAAGATCGGACAGTTCATACCTGTCAACTCTCAAGCCGGGAGAAAAACCTCCCGATTTGGGGGGTATTTTCCACACCTACCTCCCGATCTAGTAATATCTCCCGATTTTTCGCAGAGATCTCCCGATTATTACATTATGTCAGTCAATTTCATTTCTCAGAAGAAAAAAAAACCCACCATAACGTATGCAATCCACAGATGCCATATTCTATTTTATCACTTGTGAATATTGTAGTGATGAAATCAGTGCCGGATTTAGGTATAAGCTAAATAAGCTACAGCTTAGGGCCTCACAGTTTGAAGGGGTCTCTCAAATTTATTTTATACCAAATAGGGCCTCTACAGCTTCCCATAGCTATGGGCCTCGCTATGTCTAAATCCGGCACTGGACGAAATAATTAATATGACACGACAGTTCTTTTCTTAAACACTATTCGCGTAAATTTCAGATTTTTTAAAACCACATCAACAGTACTATAGTAAAAAAAAAAAATTAAAAATGAAATTGTCACCAATTAGCTTAAATCCCATTATTGATCACTACAAATGCTGTGTAATTTTCTTTGCAAACAAAATCGCATCTCCATTTCCGCCAAAGAAACTCGGCCACTTAACACCTGACATTCCTCTACCGTATATGTAAAGTTTGATTACTATGATTAAATTAAAAGAAGGAAGAAAACAAAATATACCATTCAGTATATGTTCCCCCCCCAAAAAAAAAAACTAATTCAGAATAAATATTTTCATTCAGTAAACAGTGTTACATGCCTTAAGACTTAAACCTAAGGAAATAAGGTGGGACATAACACGTGGGAAAAACAGTTGCCACATGTACAGTAACTTGTGACTGCAGATTTGAACTGTCAAAATGAAGTCCTATATACGTCGTAAGTTACAACAAAATAGGGAATCGTTTATTTGCCAATCAATTGCTGGTGCTTACATACACACACTGTCGAACATGGTCCGAACGGCAGTCTTTTTCACAAGATAAATAAAAGGATAATGATTAACAGTTAATTAGTCACACTGGCTTTATTGCTTGTGTACTTAAGTCAAAACTTTAGCTATTTTGCAGTTTAGCCACGGCTGACCAGAATATGAAAAAAATGGGCTTGTCCTGGGGGATTATAAGGCGTATCACAGGGAGAAATGGCGCGTCCCTTGAGCGCTCGCACACTGGGGCACGTGGGTGCGGTCAACAGTCGCCTCCCCCCCCCCTCCAAATTCTACTGTCAGCCAGTTAATGTGAACTTTGATTTTATACCTGACCTCTTTTCTTTTAATCGCTGCTATTTAAACTGCCCAAGGGATAGTTTTATATCAGTTCCAATCCCTACAGATTACCGTTTATACATACTACATGTAATCGGCATAGACTGGGGTTGTTATTTTTTTTTTTTAAATTAAGATTACTGAAAATTGTGTTTTCTTGAAACACGGCCGTGTCAGGGGTTTACAATCTTATTTTTAGCAAAGCTTCCATTTCATTAAAATCAGATCTCAATTTTACAAAGTACAGCGGTGATTTGATTTAGATTGTGACGTTTTATGGCATGTATGTCAACATGTTGAAAATACATTTACTCATTTCCTGAGGCAAACAATTTTTTTTTTCGACAAGCCTGATGGGACCGAATTAAAATTAGAGGGACCCCGGCTGTCGGGCTATCAAATTTTATTTTTAGTACTGCTGGTGTAGATATGTGAATTGATTGTTGCATTTTGTGGTCACTTACTCGGCCTTCCGCCTATTTTCATAACTCACACTTTTAACACTTTTCCCAGGATTTAAAATATCCAACGGTATGTCTGGAACAGCGCCAACTTTTAGTCTATGCCTAGCATTTGCGTATCCTCGAGCGGCCATTTTTTCAGGATCCCTCTCGTAGCATTCCTTTGAGAAATGTAACGAGCACAGTGCTGTATGGTGTTTGAAATCGACTCGCTTGCAATAATGTATCCATACTTTCTTTATGTCTTTTTCTTTTGGAAAAGAAAAAAAAAAATTGTCCACGGCCTTTTCTTAATGTGCCATTACACCCGTAAGCAACGCAAAACGGCATTGTCTTTTACGCTGGCAACTGGCCATAGAACACAATTTTACTACATTTGTTTCTCAGTATTGAACTTTCCACTGTGTGACAATCAATACAAATCATACGTTAATCAAAAATACCTTCAAAGATGACTTCACGGTAAAGTTCTTGTCAAAGGTTGAGCAGCAGAGGAGGTGAACAGACCACTTGTCTGAATCGTCATTTGTCTAAAAAATAAGGTTCCTACGAAGACTGAAAATAATGTCGATAACGCTAAACCAAAGCCTCTAACTGACCGAGATTTTCTCTAATTGGGTTAGCTTATCTCGTTACTTCATCTCCGACTCTTTGTTTTGTGTTTCGTTTACTCGCCGGGTCACTCAATATTGGTCGTTCACCTCCTCTGCTGCTGTAAATTAAACATCCAGTATAAATATTATCAATAATGAATATTGGAGAACCACACTCAGCTAAATTAGCTCGAGAGCGACTAGAGGCAATTAAAAAATATCTACCTGTTCGTGATTCTGTCAAGCAACAACTACAATCACGTCAGGAATCTCATGCTGAATTTGCAGAGGATACAAAAAAATTATTTAAACCTATTACAGAGACTACTAAAGGTTTTCTTCCTACGTTATAGAAAACCGCTGAAGCAACTGGAAAAATAGCAGAAAGAACAAAACAAACAAAAAGGATTTTACGAGAACTTCCAGCTGAAATAGCTGCTGCTCAACCAATGCAACAAATACTTGAAGGTATTGACCAAACTTGTGCTGAAGTAGGTGATATAAAAGATCGTATACCGGAACCAGAAAAAGAAGCAGAAGCAAGAGCCAGGGTTAATCTGGTTGATAAGTTTACCGAAGAAGCTATTAATTTTATTTTAAAAAAAACGAAGATCTAAAATTAATTGAGATTGCAGCGAGAAGTTATTATGATCGAAAACAATTTTTAAAATCTGAATTCGTTGATGATCCCGTAAGTGAGAATACTTGGCACAAATGGATATTTCGTATATATTATAACGTTAATCAAGCTCGAAACAGCGATCCAAAATATATTAATTATAAAAATAAGATAGATAACTATATTGCACAACAACAACAATTATCACCACTACCAAAACAACAACAATTATCACCACTACCAAAACAACAACAATTATCACCACCATCAATACAACAAATACTACAGCAAACACGACAACAAAAACAAAAAACACAATCTCCAAAATCACAAAAATCATTGGAAGGATCACTGCGTGAATATCCAGAATCACTAAAAAGAGTAAAAAAAAAAAAAACAACAGAAACCAAGTGAAGAGGAAGAAGAAGAATTTCAAGACATCCCCGGCGCAACTGGAAGCGGTCTTACTACTTAAGGAAGCGGTTTTATTACTTGCCCCAACAATATCCTTGCCGATGTTGAACGACTAGAAATCCTCATTGGGGGAAAACGAGCTGGTAATAATTCCCCAGAAATAATTAATGAAGCAGCTGATATTTGTAAACGATTATTTACAGGCGGTATCATGGATATTAATGTGCATCGATCCCTCATTAATGAAATCGCCGATGACCACTACAGTGATTAAGTATATAATTAGATACAGTTACTATAATAAAATGATCGTACATAATACTCAACGTGGACCGACCATGGTCAGGGTAATAAATTCACGATTACCAGTATACAAAACGACCTACGGAGATGGACTAGGTGATGTTGTTCAAGGTCTATTTAGAAGGATAGCCCCAAAAGCAATACCGATTGCAAAGCAACTGGGAATGAAAGCTATTGATGTTGTTCGTGAAAAAGGTATTGGTGCTGTTGGTAATGTTGCTAGTAAAGCATTCTTAGCAATCAAGGATAGACTAGCACGATTAATACGACGAAAACCTCAGCCACCAGTGAAACTGGCCAGCACTGAAGTAATGCCTGCAAATATTAGTAAAATAATAAATCAACCTGCTAATCAAAAACTAGCAGAGTTGGCTAGTGTACCATTATCAGAAAAAGAAAAAAATATAACCGCTAGTCTGATAGCTGGAAGTGGTCTCACTTCCCGAAGTGGTCTTCGTGTTAGACGATAATAAATATAATAAAGATGTTCAAACGTATATCTGATCCAGCATTTGACATGGACGCACCAGTACTCAAGGATGAGTCTGTGCGTGATTATCAATATTATTCTTATGACGCACAAATTCCAGATCAGCGTGGAAGAATTGAACTGCAAGTTCAGGATACAAGCAGATATTTCTTACCCGCTGAAGCATTTACTGAGGTAGAGGGTGAAATTTTAAAAACAGATAATACTGAATGCGCCGTTGATGTTAGTGTTGGTTTTGTTAATAATGGTATTATGGCGCTATTTGACAGCGCTACGTACATGATTGACGGAAAAAATATTGAATCAATTCAGAAAGACGTTGACGTTGCTACAACAATACTTGGTCTTGCAAGATACAGCGATGATTATTCAAGATCAGCTGGTCCATCAATGATGTTTATTAAAGATACTTCTAATTCTCCAGAGTACCAACAATATGAAATAGGACGACCAAGAAATTTTGCTAGAAACGCCGATGCGGATGTACAAAGTATGATTATTAATGTAGATCCAGATTTCAACTTAGGATTTAGATCACGTCGAGCAATGTTAAAAGGTAATAGGAGAGTGTTTTCATGTGCGATTCCACTGTCACATATCTTTGGATTCTGTAGAAATGTCAGAAAGGTCATTTTCGGAGCCAAACATACAGTTGTACTAGTACGAAAGGCTACAGACGATGATGCAATATGGCGATCCGTTGGTGATGCTGGTAGAGTAATTCTTACGAAGCTTTCATTGTGGATGCCGGTGATGACTCCAACAATATCTGAAGAAGATCGGTTACTATCTTTTATGAGTCAAGGTGGTAAATCAATGTTATCATGGTTGACAACGACCACAGATGCTATCCAGAGTAATATTAATGGTTTATTTACATGGCAAATAGCTTCTCAGCAAGGTGTTTCTGCACCAAGGCACATATTTATTGCATTACAAGATGCTGCACGAGTAAACAGTCAAAATAATAGTATTATGATATTTGACAATCTTGGTGTTTCTGAGGTTTCATTAAGGATAAATGGACATCAAGAACCATCCGAGGATATATAACTGAATTTCGATCAAAATCATGTAGCACGTGCATATCATCGTCTTATGTCGTTTATGGGGCGTGATCAAAACATTGATACTGGTTTACAAATATCACAGTTAGATTTTACAACCTTATATCCGATTTATTACTTTTCACTAGAACATTTAGATTTATTCAGACAATCTGTTGTTGATATACATTTTCGAGCTCGTGTTAATAGAGATATTGGAGCTGTTGCCAATTACAGAGCAATCACTGTTATACTCAGCGATAAATCAATGTTACTTGAAGGTGTTGGTGGTCGCATGAGAGTCGTTGATGCTCCAGTAGAAAATATGTAATTAGATCGCTCATAATATTATAATGTCATATAATCACGTTAGTGTTAGTCTGACTCCTGGTCAGATTAAAAAGCTACAATCAGCATCAAAAAATAACTGTGGATTAAAAATATCGCTAAAGAAAGAACAAATGAGCGGTACAAATAAATTATCGTTATCAGAACGTCAATTCAGAAACCTCAATGAAGCCAAAATATCAAATAAAGGTATAAAACTTAATCTTTCTGCGGGCGCCATTAAAGATATTGTTAAATCTGGCGGAATTTTTCCACTTCTTGCAGCTATACCAGCATTAATAGCCGCTGCAGCCCCAGCTGTTGCAAAAGCAGCTGCATTAGGCGCTGTTGGAACCGCTGCTGGAATGGCATTAAAGAAATCAACGGATCAAGGAATAAAATCTTACAAAAAAGGGAAGGGGTCTAAGATTGCCAGGGACCCCATATTCATGGTACGGAAATGGTCCAAGACTTCCCGGAACAGTTCATTGATTCTGCCCATGTCTAATTTTGATTTACTTGATACTGCTAAAAAATTAAAAATAAAAAACTTCAGAGGTGTTTTTATGCGTGATCAATTACCAAAAAACCAAACAATATTGAAACTGGTATTATTAATCTCGATAAAAACTCTGGTCGTGGCACTCATTGGGTTGGATATGCAATTGATCCACGTGGAATTATTTATTTTGATTCATATGGACTAGCATCACCAAAAGAATTTTTAGAATATGTTAGCAGCATGCAAAGTACTCCAATCTGGTATTCAACATTACCAACACAAAAATTAACTGATCCGCCAATATGTGGTCATGAAGTACTCGCTGCACTTGATGCTGTGTCAACATCAACAAAACCACCTCATAAAGTCGTGCATGAATATACTACGTTGTCACATTTAAACAGACATTAGTAAATATAATGGTAGATATTTACGGAAGATCTTCTCGTGGTAAAGCTCAGCAGCAAGGTGATTTATCTAAACATGCAACTCTTGATCAGCTCAGAAATGAGATCGATGATTTATTAAACATTACAAGTGTGGATCAAAATGAAGTCGTTGTTTTTCAGGATAAACAAGGACGATCAAAGACAAGCAATATACAACTGCCAGATGTACTCATACGAGTTCCTACCGCGGTTGTTGATAATATCGTTACTTTTACTGATCAAGGTAAAATACAAGATTCCGGTAAGTCAGTCAACAATTATATCAAGAAAGCTGGTGATTCATTCACGGATTACATTATCATGAATCGAAATAAAATTATAGACCTTGGAAACCCAACCGCAGATACGGACGCTGCAACGAGAAAATACGTCGACGATCAAGAATCTAAGTACGTATTAGCCAACGCTGGTATAATGCGTGCATTTCTCAACATGAATAATAATGGTATTAATAATCTTAGAACACCAGAATCTGATTTTGATGCTGCAACGAAACAATACGTCGATGATAAGGAAATTCCTATGACAACTTCGTTAGCTACAATCAATGATGAAATGACTACACTCAATGCTAGTTTTACTAGACACGTACAAACGTTTTTAAATTTTCGTAGAAACATAAACAAATCTGTACATGAATGTTTTGGTGATCCACCAACCATTGATATCGAACTCTCCGACGTTAACACGAAACTCAACGACATTGTCAGTGGAATACCTAATATTGTTCAAAAAACTAATCTGATTAAAATTCCACACGGACAAATTAAAAATATCGTGTACACAGTAGCATCGGGGTCATCAACATGGACACCACAAAATAACACTCTCGAACATACCGCAGAAGTAACTGGGTTATACAGGCTGTCCATGTACGGTTTGGAAATTACTGCGGCCACTTCATCATCACCGAATGTATATCATAATCCTCTACTGGTGATGTTAAATAAGGACACCAAAGAAACATTTACGTTGACATCAACGGAAATGCCCCCGAGACGTTACTGGTGGTGTCTGGAATTCGTAGCTGAAACTCCTCAATTAATTACTTAACGTCATAATATAATAATGAATCAAACCCTAGTGACGGAGTCACTTATCGACGTTCAACGTCACAGATACAATCAAATATGTAAATGTCAGATTGAATTAAAAAATATCATCGACGATTATACAGTAAAAGTAAAAAAATATCGCAGACGTATGGTTGTCATTGATATAATTGTTTGCTCAGTTTCTGCTATTATTGCTGGAGCCGGATTATTATTATCAACAATAACAATGACGGCGCCTGCAGTTGTAACAATTATCGTTTCAACTTCAACGACTATCGCAGGCGTTCTCAGTATTATCGCTAAGAAGATATCTGCATGTACAAATACTAAATTACAGGAATATATAATAAAATTACATACAGCAACAACAGCCTATTCTAAACTATCGTCATATATTTCGTCGTACCTCAGCGATGGTAAAATATCTGATGAGGAGTTCGCAACGATAATGAAAACCTATGATGAAGCATTCAGAATCGCTAGCGATTCTAGTGACAAAGTCACTCACAATAGCCAAGGCGAAAAAGCGGAGAATTAAATAATAACAATAATAATAATGTCAACGTCTTTGACTGAGTCCTCGACAGCGTCGAGAGAATTACTTCAACAGATCGTCACTAATACAGCACCGTCAAAAACTACTATGATATCATTAAGTTCGACCAATCCTGAGTTTAGCGTTAACTTTCCAACCGCAATTCCAGCAAAAGAAATAGCATTAGCGCAATTACGGGTTTATTATAGCTGGCCAAATATTAGATCAAAACCATTCGGTGGACTACAACCAAATAATTCATTAGTATTTGCTAATAAAAATAAGCCTGATGGAACTCCTGACTGGCAGGTAGTTAGCATTCCAACGGGCAGTTATCAAATAGAACAAATCAATGATGAATTCCAGCGTAGAATTAAATCTATTACAGGAAAAGAATCAAAAATAGCAATTACTGCTTATGAACCAACATTATCAGCAGCGATTGAAATAAATTCTCCTGATTATTCTGTAGATATTTATCAAAGTTCGATCTGGTCTGTGTTAGGATGGCCAGATAATCCACCAGTTTGTCAAGGACCACCAGAACCACAACGATCTGATTTAGTTACAGATTAAAGAATATTTATAAAACTTCCAGAATATCGTAAAGGTAATAAATATCCATGGATAGGACCTCCTGGAGGAGAAGGGCTTGATAGACTTATAGATGGAACAACACAACGTTTTTTGGATATATCTGCAAGTAAAAAAAATAAAAGAGAATCTTTGACGACAATTAATGTTGAGCAAATTAATAATGTTTTTAATCCAATCAAATCTGAATACGAACGTGTACTTAATAATCTACAGAATTTATTTTCCGGCATTAATACTTTTTACAGTAATGATTTAAAAATCAGATAATTGAAACAATACAACATTTAAATCAGGTTATATCAGACATAGAATATGTAAATAAGGTTTTTACTGATAAAGAGAAAAGATTAATGAATGCACCTGCCGATGAATATTTTAGGAGCTATATAGTTAATGAAGACGACCCAGTTCAGAATATACATAGTAGAAAATTATTTAAAACAGTATTTCTTAAATATTATAAAATAACAGAAGAACAGCTGCCAACGTTTACAATTCCAGGATATGATCATAAGGAAATGAAGAAATCAGTTAATGATCTTATTGATGAACACTTTAAAAGAATATGTGATTCATGGAGAAAATTAATACCTACACCAACCATTCTTAAATATAATAATGATCCGTACGGTGGAGGCCGCCATATCTCACCTGGTATTGTTAACATAACATCAACGATCGCAGTCAATCTAGTATGTGACGTAATTGATGGTAGCTATCAAGTAGATCTTGAAAAATCCACTCAAGCTCAACAAGGATATATATTATATTCATTCAGTCCTCAAGCTCCACCTGGGTGGTTAATTGTATGTGAGCCAATTAATCCAGTTTATCTACGTGTACATAATCCGCTATTATCAAGGATGCATTTCAAGCTTACTGACCAGACTGGAGACCTGTTGGATCTAAGACAAGAATCACTAAATATTAATCTATATGTGCCCTCATAGAACGTCCGAGTAAATATTCCCTGATACAATCAGGGGGAAAAAAATAATCTGATTCTGAAATAATATATTTATTTTTTTTAACTGATTTTTCATAATCTAATGGGCTGAATGGTACTCTGATTAATGAAATGGTTACAAATTCTTTAATCTGATGGGTTAAACAGTACTCTGATTTATGAAATGGTTACAAATTCTTTAATCTGATGGGTTAAACAGTACTCAAACTCATTAAAATCTGAATAATAATCAATTCCTATTGAGGCAATTGTATATATAATGAAGCGAGATAACTCTGTACTCTCTGTAGAGTAAATTAAGCAATTATCCCCCCCCCCGTCGCTGCGTCAATTCATAAGACCACGAAGATATCTTGTTTTCTTTAATCATTTAGCGATTTATTTGTTCTCTGTTAGCAATTAGCTGTCACTGGAGCAGTAATTTGTAATAGAAAAGGATATTTATGCACCTTTTGACTCTGATGACTTTAAATCACGTCGGTTTATGCAAGTGCGTAATTACAAATCAGAGTTATTTTTAGCTCTTATAAACACACCTGTATACATGTATTTTAACTTAACGAACGGAGAACTTATACAGAAAATGTAATGTGCGATTATTTTATGAATTGTGTTTGTAAATTGAAGTAAATCTACGCTATAGTTTTACAGTAATTGTGATTTTATTCAGTATATACTGCTCGTACGTAAATTGCCTGCTTATTCAGTGTTGGGTTAACTATATAATAATTTTAAAAACGTCTATATGTATGAATCGGAAAAGTGGCGCAGTGCTATAGCGTTGGACTATGATACTGACGGCCGTGGTTAGATTCCTGTTGCTGACGAGTGTCGACAGTATTCGGAACGATGCCATTTTATCTATAAAGATTGGGGGGGGGGCGAAGCACAGCTCCAACAAATTCAATACCCCCTCAGCACGTTAAACAACGTGGTGAGTGCGTTTTGCACTTACTCCGGGGTTTGATTTGGTAGGGGGGGTTATTGAATTCGCAATGTCTAGACAGTCCTCTGAATCTCTAAAATTTCGTTTCGTTTAGCGATTCGCCGGGGGATGTGTCTATGCAAAAGCTCCCTAAAATAATCAGTAGCATGCCTGAGCTCTCTACCTCACTGAAGAACCCCATAAAGAAACATTCAGAAAGAATGCTAGCCAATAGAAACAGGACATGGGGTGCCAATAACGGTCATAACAAAGACATCATCATGCAAAGGACCCCATGAAAGGCACAAAGGCTATCAAGGGGCCCAGTGACGGGTAACCGCTTATGATGCTACTGATTATTTTTGATATTTTTAATAATAATAATAATTATATAACATAATAATAATAATATAACATAATAATTATATAACATAATAATAATATAATAATAATAAATCAGTCAACCTAACATATCTAACATATATATATATATATATATATATATATATATATATATATATATATATATATATATATATATAAAAGACCAAGTCAACCTAACAATAATAATATATACAAAAGACCAAGTCAGTCAACTTTAAAAACCTGAAAGGTCAAAGTTCAAGGTCAAGGGTCAAGGTCAAAAGTCAAGGTCAAAAGTCAAAGTTAAAAACTTGAATGTCAATTATTTTTTATTTTAAATAAATAAATAAAGATATATAATGAGCTACGAAAACATTAATGATATTATTTGTCCTATTGAAAAATTAAAACATGACGGAATAAAGATATCTGATAATCTTGACCCTCAGAAAATTATGTGTGATTCTGAATCATTACAACAACGAAAATTCGAAAATAAATACACACTGCCATCTAATTATAGATTCGTGAAATTAATTTATCAATCTATGTTAGAATCCTTGGCAATGGTAAACGACACACAGGTGAAGCTATTTGCACCTCTTGCACGTTCAGTCGAAAAGATTAGATCCGAATTGTCTCACGAGTACGAAAGAAAAAAGATTGTGGACAATCGTGTAATGCACTTGAGAAAGATTATGTTATTTGATTCTGTCAGAGGTGAAACAAGTGACACTGAGAGCAGCGACAGTGAAGATGGACCCTTGACTGTGGTGATGGCTAAACAAAACCCTTGGCAAAATTAACAGAGTCGAACTATATACAGTAAAAAAATATTTATTTATTCTGTTTTTTTTTGTTTTTTTTTTCTGTCTTTTAAGTTAAGAGGATAGAGTTATCTGACATATTCAAATGTTATCAGCTGATCATATTTTATTGAATATGCAGATTTGTATGTTTTATTTGCAACATGTTGTACCGATTGTGGATGTATACAAAAATATCTGGCAGCTGCACTTATTGATGGAAAAGTTATTTCTTGGCCTGTTTCTGTATTTATGGCTTTAATAACTCTCTTTCCGAATACTTTACACCTTCCTGTATTTCCACGTATAGAATTCTGACTCTGTATAACAATTTGCAGGTTAGATAAATGATTATTTTTGGGATTTCCATCAATGTGATCAATTACAAGTCCATCTTCGATGACCCCATGAAAACATTCGAATATGAACCTATGTGATAAATAATTTTTATTTCCACTGGTACTGAATCTAAAATAACCAAATTTATTAATACTACTCACTGGTTTTTTTAATCGACAGTGCCTGATTACACCATCTCGAGACGCTTCATAATTTTTAATTATGGGATGCGTTACAAATTCTTTTTGCTCCATTTATATAATAATATTATTTGTCTAAATCATTATTTTGAAAATCTAGCCAGATAGTATTCTGCTGTTTTTATAGGAGATTTACCTGACAATGTCAAGGTATTATTTTTTTTTTTTTTATCATAGTATCGTTTTAGTTCTCTGTATTTTTTACCGCCGCATTTTACACATAACTGAGCTTTTCCTCTGACTCCAACACCACATTGCACACACGGTTTTGGTCCTAGACTGCCATGTCTAACGCTTTGCATATGGTAGCAGCAGAATTCATTTACGCATGCTTTGTTACAAGGAGAAGTATATCCGATCATAAGCCAATTACATCGATTCTTTGTTTGAATCATTATATATATACTAAAATTCAATTTAAATATTTGTCTTAATTATAGTAAATGGAGGAATTATCCACAATTGAACCTTCCGCCGTCTCAGCGGGAGCTAGATTTGATCTTGACAGACTACCAGAATATAAATTTAGTTCTTCGATGCAAGATCTGGCTTTAACAAATCAGGATGTAACCAAACGTATCCGTGAAGCCAAGAAGGAATTTCGTGACGATGGTGCGGCTCATGTGTGGTCAACATTCAGAGTTGGAAATGTTGTCGATACTATAATGAATGACAAACGAGGAAGAGAGATTATTAACCACCTTGATGTTCAAAAATATTTTATTTTAATAAAATTTATTGTAAGGACAGACGACGATACTTGGATTATCCGTGACAAGCATGATCCAGTCCACATACAGTCAGGAAATAGTATTGTTCTCTTGAATAATAAATCAAAGCCCGGAGTACTTACTGGTATTGACAAACCGTATTATGAACGAGCGTATCCTGTGACTGCGGTTGTCTATGCAATATATCCGCTGAATAATAAACCTGACGTTAATGATCTCAAACCGATGAGACTGTCAGAGTCAAGAATAAACTGTGTAGCTGAACGAGTTACAGAACACTTCACAAATGCAATACGTGGTAACGGTTTAACGGATTTACGACGTAAAAAAATAAATACATGGGCAGAAGCAGTTAAAGATACTGGAGCATCTATTAAAGATGTTGCTGAGCTGGGAAAGATATTAAAATTTCCAATAACAGTGAAGACGTTAACCGGAGAGATTTTGTATAAATCGAAATATGAATCAAGAGGAGCTTCGATAGATATTATTGATCGTAACGCGCATGCATGGACTATGGCAGTAAGAATATTTCCACGAGACAGAACGGTTAAATTTTATGATGGTCATATATTTGATTTTATTAGAAATATCAGTAAAAGTGACCCTGTATCTGTTTGGTTGTTTCAAAGTTCAGAATATGATTATTACGATCAGTTTGTATGGTGGTGATATTTATCGTACAGAAACTCTTCATGTAGAAATGAAAAATCTTGCATTAAAATATACTTCTGACGATGTCAAGATTGGACAATTACTAAATAATTGTTTTACCTTTCCATCAGTTGCTGTTCACTTTGCTCAGGAGAAAAATTCATGGAAACCGACACGATTGGAATTTCTTGAAGATGTCCAGAAAAGTTGTATTGAATATGGGCACGGTGGATTATGGAATACTAAATACGATTACAGTGACGTTATCTCAATTGATATGGTAGCATGTTATCCTGGAAGTTTTCTTAGATACGGAGAGTGTTCTGAATACTTTAAGAGATTTGGACATCCATCATATGAGATGACCAGAGTTGTGATAAACGGACCCTTACCAGATTTTGACTTAACCGGATTCGCATATATAGAATCATTCGAGTTTACAGAAAATCTCCAGCCGATCACTTATGCTTGGTTTGGAAAACATTTTTCAGAAAAATGTTGGGTTCCAATAGTACTACTACGATATATGCTCGAAGCTGGAATTTTAATATCATCAAAGCTAAATGAAGCGATTATATCGTATCGTCCACAGAAACAAGTTTGGTTACCAGAACCGGATAGATTTAATATTGATGATGTCAAGAAAGAATTTCCTGATCTTAACGAAGATGACATTGTTAAAATATATAAATGCAGGAAAGAAAGCGATGAGAAACTTGCAAAAGATCTTGGTAGAAAGATAATCGGTAAATTTACACAAGGAGGATCATATGATCATAAAGGACACTGTACAAGATTAATTATGGACGATGATGAACTCGATTTAATAATCGCTGATACAACGGGGAAAAAAACAAACACATTTATAAGTCGAAGTAATGCTTATTTATCAGACGGAACCAAATTAGGTACAATTGTAAGCTATATTGATGGTGACTCACCGCAGTTTACTCATTTAAGATCTTCGATGCTAGCCTACGTTTCGATAAATCTACTGTCTATGATAAATAGATTTCCTCGTTACGCTGTCAGAGTTGCTACGGATTCGTTTTATATACATAAAAAATATACAGACTTGTTAAAACCGCTACTCGGTAATGGTGAATGGGGATCATGGAGAATAAAACAAGAAAATATACTTAGTTATTCTGAATCTGCCGACGTTGAAATTAAGGAAATATATTACAAAAATAATCAAATATCAGAATTGTCATCAGCACCATCTGTATATGATCCTGTGGCTAGACATAAAACTGTTTATCTTAATGGATGTGGTGGTTCAGGTAAAACAACTCGTACGATTAAATTATTCCTGAACAACCATTCAGATATAATTGTTTTGACACCGACACATAAACTCGCCAGAGAAATAAAAGAACGAGGAGTAAAGTCATGTACATATCATAGTTCTTCAGATGGTGCGGAGACACATGGACTCCTGGGCGAATGGGTGAGAAATATATGCCTAAGTATATTATCTGGGACGAGGTGGACACGGTGTCGTTAGAAATATTAAAACATTGCTTGATTGGTTATTGACAAAGAATACTGCTGTAATAATGTGTGGCGATCATGGTCAACCACCACCCTTTATTGGACAGTCTCCACATGAATGGATGAAAAATAATGTAGATTACTACGAAGAAATAACTGATGACCATAGAGCTATTGATGAACCGCTGAAAGAACTTAAAAGGTCAATCAGACTACAGCCAGATAAAATACAATGTGAGATAATGCGTAAAGTAATTCCAGAAACTACTATGAATAATTTTTTTAATTTATGGAGACCTGCTGATTTGATAGACGCAAGTAGAAAAATAGTTCGTGATGAACTGCAAGAGAAATTATTTCTGTTACATAAAGTAAAGTTTTCAAATCTACCTGTACCATTATGTTATCGCCCAGCAGATACTCGACGACAGAACATTGAAGTTGAAATTCCTGGTGGTGGAATACAAAATCTTGTCTTGAATGATATTGTTTTGGTTGCTGTTGGTGTTGTTGAGAGCGCATTAAGCATGGATAAAACTCCATGGACGTTAGGATACGCTATAACTATTCATTCGTCACAGGGATTAACTATTTCTAATACAAATATTTGGCTTGTCGATGACAGAATCGAGTGGTCAAATTTAGTCTATCTTGCAGTATCTCGAGTCAGAAGAATATCTCAACTACATAGGGTTATTATGAATTTTACAGAAAATAATGATCAAACTGTTAGCAATGACGTAATAAGAAACAAAACTATTTGGTTATAAGCAATGTGACAAAAAAATAAGCGTGACTTTGATATTGATACTGAATTAATTATAACACTAAAGCAACGGCAGAACAATCATTGTGCAAGCTGTAACGCAGTAATGTTGTGGCAATATTCGAATAATAATCCAAGACAATTTACCGTAGACAGAATTAATAGTGATCTTGGTCATACACGTGATAATGTGATGCTGACATGTCTCGAATGTAATCGACGTAGAGGTGCTAGTTTACATAAGTGAAGGTAGTGGTAATTGTGTGTCCTCAGGAATTACTTGTAATTGTTCGCGTACAAATCCACGTTGAGGAGCCGTAGAATCTAGTCTGTAGATTGCAGGTCTACCTGTGGATCTAACCACGCTAGAAATTTTATGTGTAGTCACACTCCAGATAGGATCAGTTGCTCTTTTTTTCCCACCTTCAAGTTCACCAGGTTCATATAAATATCTTACAGTTACATTACCTAATACTGGTTGAGTGGAAGATTCACGTCGGTGTATTGGTATATATTTTTTTTTGATCGCATTAGAAGGTTTCATGGAAGTTGCACGAGTAATTTCATTATTTAACGCAGCTATCACACTTGGTAACCTTGCAACCCATTCACGAGATCTCTTCCCCGACTTAAAGTCAGTGGATATTTCCCTTGCATATTGATATCCAAATAACCACTCAGCAAGTGTTCGATTAAATCGTTCAACGATTGCCTGATCACGATGAATTTCAGTGTGTCCTCGTCTGATTTTAACGTTATGTTTTTTCATCAACGATAATACTGCACCAAGAAATTCTTTACCAGGATCAACTTGTAATAATTGTGGCCATCGTAGACCACCACGTTGATAAATTTGTTCAAACGCAGATGCAACTTCAGATGCTGTCTTTGTTGATAATGGTTCCGCTTCTTTATATCTACTTGCAACGTCAACGACAGTTAATGCGTATTTATATGT
This sequence comes from Megalonaias nervosa, assembly GCA_016617855.1. Taxonomy (NCBI): domain Eukaryota; kingdom Metazoa; phylum Mollusca; class Bivalvia; order Unionida; family Unionidae; genus Megalonaias; species Megalonaias nervosa. Next base: position 21,736 of record JAECUM010063626.1, read on the forward strand.
GCGTGATTGACGTCTACCAATTTTAATGGTGTCATGTGGTAAAAATAAAATATCTGCTTGATGAACTTCATTAGGGGTGCTGACATCAAAATGTGCATACTGAATTTTTTTAGGTGGTGGTAGATAAATTTGCCATATTGCCTGTCGTGCTAACCACGCTGCAGCAACAGAACGTGAGACTTTTGCAGCTTCAGCAAGTTTACTAATCGCTGCTCTGCCCCACCAATATCCTCTTGGGCTATAATAAACAGATTTCATTATAATAGTTATATAATTAATTACCAGCCCCTAGCATTATTTTACCTTTCATAGCAGTTTTTACTAGAAAACTAGTGAGTTTTTCTCTGAGAGATTTATTGGGTATAGAATTTAACGCATGAATCAATTTCACATCTGCGAGATGCCGTTGTTGTAAATCTTTGCTTTTATACGCAACATCATGAACATGACACGCTTGATCAATCTTATTTATTGGATACTCTCCTGGTCTTGGTTGATCTTGCTCATCATGTCGGATATCAAGTCGAGTTCCAGGACCACAATAATTATATCCAGGAAGATGTTTCTCACTGGGGTATTTAGCCCATGGAGCTCCTGGTAATTTCCCTAATGAAGCAGCGATATCTCCACCGTTGACTGACAAGTCAAGAGGAATAAATTTATATTTTCTTGTGCCACATTTTACACATTTGCCTGTAATTGCACGTCTTTTATTTTTTGTTGTTATTGTTGTTAATCCAGTGGCGGACGTGGGTGCTCTGCATCGAACACAATATAAATTCATATTATTTATTATATGGATATAATTGACTTCTCAGCGACACGAAAACAAGAACCAGTAAGGCACCATCCAGCACTACCAAATTCTATTAGAATGATTATAATTGGCCCATCTGGATCTGGTAAGACACAATTATTACTTAATCTGATAATGAGATGGCTCAAGTGGGATAAATTATATTTGGTAGCACCATCTGTAGATGATCAACGATGTTACGAAGTACTTAAAGATTATAACGAAAACGCAAAATTGCTGAATGAAGAAGGCAATGATGTTGTTGATTTTATTACCGATAATGATGAAGCGCCATCTGTAGATGACCTAGATGGATTTATTAATAACCTCGTAGTATATGACGATATTATGTTAGATAAACAATCAAATCCAGCTCGGATATTTCCAGAGGCAGACATAAAAATACTGACGTGATTCATGTTACTCAGCGATATACACAAATACCTAAAGTGATCAGAGATAACTGTAATATTTTAGTCGTGTTTAATGGAGTAGATAATTATACCTTACAAAATATTTATTATAGGGGATATGGACATGATGAAGTTTAAAAACTTCTTTTCAAAAGCACAAGCTGTTCCGTTCGGATTTATAACAATAAATTTACATGACCCAAGATCTAGATATCGTATAGGTCCGGATAAAATCTTTGGTTAATTACAGCAGCAGAGGAGGTGAACGACCAATATTGAGTGACCCGGTGAGTAAACAAAACACAAAACAAAGAGTCGGAGATGAAGTAACGAGATAAGCTAACCCAATTAGAGAAAATCTCGGTCAGTTAGAGGCTTTGGTTTAGCGTTATCGACATTATTTTCAGCCTTCGTAGAACCTTATTTTTTAGACAAATGACGATTCAGACAAGTGGTCTGTTCACCTCCTCTGCTGCTGATTGACCTGCATTTTTTGAGAGCACCATGCAATAGAACACAGATTTCACTTCCGGATCATCACCACGGCCTTATTACTCACTGTGCACTGTCGCCGAAAAAGACAGACAACCACACCATAGGCTCATATTCTCAAGAACAAACAATTACCTTTAAATCCCTACCAAAAATGTACCAATAAAACTCTTCTATCACCACCAAAATGAGAGAGGAAAAAATGTTCTAACAATAGACTAGAACTACATCCATGGGTACTGAACTGGAAGTACTAACGGTGACCCGATGCCAGCGGCCATTCGGGATGCTGGAGTCGCTACTATAACGTCACATCACAAAAGTAACCGAATAAGCGCGGAAATTTTACATATGAGGTCATTTAAATTCAGCGCCTTGAAGATATGCCAATATTTAAATAATGGCATTACGGTTGCAGATGATACTTCAGAATAAGGTTTTCTTCTACAGTGCTTTTATTATTATTCAATATTTTCATTGATTTCTGGTCACCTTTAAGGAGTTTTATGGGCAAGACTATAAATTTCCTGTCTATACGACTTAAGAACAACAATTTGATTGCTCGCTGATCACTTATCACCAGCAGGTACATCAGGTGGTCTCCATTTTCTCATAATGACCCCATTTTTCACAACGTAACAAACTGGTATTTGTGTGACTTCAATTTCTGAAACCAGTCTTGTGTCTTCTCTGAGGAATAGTACTTGGGGGCCTATAGGACTCATGGTACTAATTCAGTTCCCGTAGTAAACCTATGCAAACACCATGATATTAAAAATTAAATAACTTAAAATTTCTGAGTGCTCATGATCAAACCTATATTTATCAGTATAGATGAAACCTGGAAGTCAGCTTCTGTGTAGAGGAAAGGATATGGGCCGCAGCATTTTCTGGACCTGCATGTGTTTGAAACATGTGCTTTCAATTCTACACCAAAGAGTCAGGTGCTAATTTTAGTAATGAGTGTTCCAAATTCAAGACTATTAAAGGACTGAAATTCCATCAATAAAACAATGTATTTTTTTTCCACTTACAACTAGGATAAGCTCTCAAAAGATTCTTTTACCTAAAACATAACTTACATTATTAACCAATCCTGGCCACCCAAACCCATATATACTGTATTTTATGTTCACCAATTTCCAGGCTGGTTCCCATTTTTCCATACAATTAGTACCATGTGTCCTATAACTCACATTAAAATGTCTTGCATGCTTATAAAGCAGCTGTTATTTTCTGCTCAGATATATTACAACTGCAGCCAGAAATTGGCTAGCGGTTTCTATTATTCTGTGAAGAAACTAACTTACTTATGAATCTCTCTCTTTCTCTCTCTCTCTGATGAGTGATTAAGTCATTTAAATTATGGAATTTACCTTATCCATTGTTCCAAGGCACATATATTGGGGATAACAGGCCACATTTAAAATTTCATCTCAGCTTCGTAAATATAATAGTTTTGTGAAGGTCAAAGCATTAGAAATAACAAATTTTAGCAAACAGAATATAATCATTTTCATGGTATTTTGCTCATAGCAAGTGCAAACAACTTATTTTATTGCCTGCAAAAAAGAATCTCCAAAAAGTGAGCATTTTTGTACCGTGTATATATTGGATACAGATCCAGTAATGGAATGTTTTTGGGGATTAATTTTTGAAACAGTCACTAGGGAATATAACCTGACTGTTCTTGAGGCATAATTTACAGATGTATGTGGTATACAAAAGGGAAATATGTCTCGGCCAATCCATAATTTACCGTTTTAATTCCACAGAATTTGCAATTATGAGTGTATGTCCAATCCAGAAGCCAAATGGTGTGAAAAGCTTCTCTTTATTCATGTCTTATTCATGTGAAAGTGAAAAACAAAAGGGATTGGCAAATAAATCTATAAGAACAATGTAACAAGACAATCCAGGTATTTGTTCCTTATAATTACCTACCTGCATGACAATTTTTGTTTTAGACTAATTCATCTAACAATATTGGTTTTATGAATGTCGGTTTACATTAAATATTTATATTTCTCTAACACTTCCTATGAAATGTTAAACACAAAACTCTATATACTTTTTATTTATTTATTTTGTTTAATTGCATAGTTGTATTGTGCTGATATTTTTTGTGTCATGACAATATTAACTTATATTTTAAACAGGATAAAATAATGATAAAATCACAGACAAATGAAGATGTTTATGTGGGAGGGGGATGGATGCTAAACAGCCTGAGCTGTAAGTAGCCTTAAAAACTTAAAAGTTTTTTTAGAAAATGTGTGTGTGTGTGTGTGGGGTCTTACTATTCTAACAGAAAACAATTACACCTGTAGAAGATACATGTAAAAATTTGTATTAATCTTTTTAACTACTACATTAATTTCATATCCAAATGCATCAAGCAAGTTAGGTACTGTATTGTAGCAGTAATAATAAAAACAAATTTGGCTGGTTACTGGTAGCGGTAGCAACGTTATTTATATTCAATATATTTTTATAATTGCTACCAAAGGAGTATGATGTTTCATCAGTGAAGTACTTTACAATCAATCATCTTGATCTTGATGTTTATATCTGTAATATAAACATTGCTTAATATATGGATGAATATGATTTTAAATAATAAAAAAATGTAGTTTCTAGTTTGATATCTGTCAAAATAAATCTCATAATTGTATGTAAATGTTCTTTATGTTTAGATATAGAAAATATATTTCATACTGTTAGAATTCATTTTCTTACATAATGAAACAAGTTCATATTTTGTAGCATATAGCTATGCTACAGTATATGCTTTGTATGTGATGTCCTTGTTTCATGTCATTTGCCTCTTGATATTGTATTGGAATTGGAGATTTATAATGAAATTGGAGATAGGAGATATTTGTCACAGACAACTAGTGACAATACTTACTGGCTATTGCATAATCATCAATGCCATACTGTATAATTTGAATATTTACCTTACTTCTTGTTTTATATATATATATATATATATATATATATATATATATATATATATATATATATATATATATATAAAATTAAACTGCCACTGTAAACTTCAGATTAACAGTAAAAATGTAAGAATTAATTTCATAGGGATGAGAGAATAAGTGGCTACCCTATTCTGCCACTGTGTGGAAGCGGTAAATTACACCCACAAAATGTCCAAATAAAAATTGGGTGGAAGGGTCAGCGGAAGTATAACATTGTGTAAATACATCTAAATATATACAGTTTGATACAATTAATTTGTTTTGCGCTTCCTGCAGGCCACCTCTCTTTGGAATGTTAATACTCTGAGAAATCAGCTGACTGTAATGCGGTAATATAATTTGAATGATATTTTCTGATGGTAATGCAGTAATACAATTTGAATGACATTTTAAATAAGACACCCCAAACATGCCGTAAAGTGGTTTCAACCTCTTGTTGCTAGGGTCAGGGGGAGTAGTCGTATTGTAAGAAATTGACGTGTCACAGCGCCATCTGTTGTCATATGAGGCATTATTTTATGCAAACTTCCACGATGCTAACTTGCAACGTGCATGATTCTACATTACAATCATGATTTTAGAAGGTGCAATCTGTGTAACTTGTGATATAGCAAGTTTATAAATAGGATATTAAAACTTGTAAGAAGTTGACATAGCATTTGCCATACAACGAACTGCAGAAATTGCAAGATACAATGACGCAGAAAGAAAGTAGATCTATGTACTTGTGAGCAGCCATTTACTGCTTGCATCACTGAAGAATAGAAAATTCATTGCTAGAATTATGAATGTAGCACTTGCAAGCAGCCATTGACAATACGCAGAAGGAAAGTAGGACTTGCAAACTACCACGTACAATCTGCATCAATGAAAAATACAATATACATGTCTTGAACAGAATTATGAAAGTGGCACTTACAAACAGCCATTTACAATAATGCATCAAGGAAAATTAAAAAATACATGCATAGAATTATGGCGGTAATCCCCCTTCATACTCACTTGGACGGTTTAAAACGTACACCCAATATAAAGTCATAATTTATCTCACTTTTCCGGTTGTAGCCCTTGAGCCGCTGAGGAAAGCCCCCATAAAAACCGCAGAAAAAGATCGGCGATATCAGTGCTCAGCTTAAGGCGGAGATTGAGCAGCAGCACTCTCTGTGTGCAAAAGTATGGACGAACGCTTAACATTTTTGATGGTATGGTGGCAGTGTCAAGCACTGTAGTTATATTAAGTAGGGATTGTGGGCATGGGAGTGCTCACCATGCTGGCTGCTGCCCATCTCTCCATCACCATGAAAGTTGCTTCACTTGTGTGTTGCTCTTCTTGTTGACTGGGCAATTCACTGTCCGATGTGTCTGCATGATCCAAAGGCATGACTAAATGTGGGTCCTCATAGAGGGTAAACTGAACTCCTCTGAGACTTAGTTTCTCGCACCCTCTGGGATGCCTACCTGTCCATTTCTCCAAATGAGTCTAATAAAAATTGATGGCGCCTTGAAACAAAATACTGATAAAAA
>JAECUM010063627.1:0-17515 GCA_016617855.1 Megalonaias nervosa
TATATACACAACAAGAAGTAAGGTAAATATTCAAACTATACAGAATTCTTATATATGTATGGCATGGATGATCATGCAGTAGCCAGCATGTATTGTCACTAGTTGTCTGTGACAAGTATCTTATATCTCCAATTTCATTTTAAATCTCCAATTCCAATACAACAGTAAGAGGCGAATGACTGGAAAAAAGGACATCACATACAAAGCATATACTGTAGCAATGCTATGTGCTACAAAAATATGAACTTATTTCATTACATAACAAAATGAATTATAACAGCATGAAATATATTTTCTATATCTAAACATAAAGAACATTTCCGTACAGTTATGAGATGCATTATTTCCACATATATCAAACTGGAAACTACGTTCTTTTATTATTTAAAATCGTATATGAAGCGATATTTATAGTACAGATAAGGTGATTGATTGCAAGGTACTTCAATGATAAAACATCAGAATCCTTATTGAATATAAATAATGTTACTACCGCTACCAGAAAGCAGCTCAGTTTTATTACTACCATACAGTACCAAACTTGCTTGATACATTTGGATATGAAATTAATGCAGTAGCAAAAAAGATTTATACAAATTTTTACATGTATCTTCTACACACATAATTTAAAAAAAAAAAACTTTGAAAGTTTTTAAGGCTACTCACAGAAGTAGATAAGGGTGAGGGTTTGAGCTAAAAAGAGGGTTTAAGGTTAGAAAACCCCCACCCCTTATAAAATAAATATATTATGACATTTTTTCATCACCTTAGATACCCCCTCTCCATTAAAAAACCACCCTCTTATCTCAGAAAATGAAGTTATTTTGAAACCCAAAGAGGGTTCTAGCCCAATATATTTTTTTCATATTAAACAAATGAAATATTATATATAATGTCATTCTGTAATTCAATCCGACATGTTGGATTTAATCTGACAAACAAATTTTGTAAGAGATTTAATTCTATCAAATCAGCCTCAAATTATACTGGTATAAAAACTAAAATAATAAGCGATTGTATTTAAAAAGTTGGATATCATATATCACCAAAATATGGGTCAGTATGGCTATTCGCGACTGAAAATGATATGAGAATAGCGGGTTGGGCAGATGATGTGATGACATTTATTGACAATATGGTTGATATTTTATTTGATAATGATATTACTAAAGCTATACAAAATTAAACATCTACTGTTGTAACCCATATTTTATGATAATCTTTTTCATATCTGCTGACTCTCATTGGTAGAATATATGTTAACATACTGTCAATAATACGGAACTCGCGTATTAAATCGTCCATATCGTATTTTATACCCCGCAAATAAGATCGTATTTGATCAAGTAATTTTTCATAGGTGATACTTGCTGTTTTACAAGCATTTTTTTTAGTCGCAAGACGAGGCTCAATTTTTTTACACGCTGTTGCAAGAGAAACACAGACACCAGATATTATTAACAAAAACGGATTTAATGATGCTCCACTTGAGATTATACCAGAGCTAGTCATTAACAGTGGCAAATATGATATTACTCGAAGTATTCTGTTATAGTATTTGTAACATTTTTTTACGCACCAAAGTTTTTATGATAATATTTGTAATATTGCATTAGAGCGTCCACATCTTGTTTTGGAATTTTTTCTGAAATATGATTAAAATCAACTATATTTTTTTTCATTTATATAATATATGTATACAGATTTTATACAATAGTGCCAGTCCCTGGGTTTGATTTATTATAATTAACTTAATCGAGATGTTTCAGCAACAAATTCCAGACACCACCAGTAAGACGTTGCGGTTTCAAATTTTTTATCAGATGGTGCCAGTAGAAATATTTCTTCAGCATCTTTATTTAATATAATAGATACAGTTCCAGAAAAACTATCGATTGAATGACGCCATAGATATGTGGTAAATATACTAAATTTTACACCGCTAAATATGGACAGCCTATATACTCCAGTGACTTCTGCAGTATGTTTGATAGTGTTATTTTGCGGTGTCCATGTTGATGATCCTGATGCTACTGTGTATACCACATTGATGATCTGCTTGTAAGGAATTTTAATCAGATTCGTTTTTCCAATGATATTAGGAATTCCGTTAATAATATCGTTTAGTTTTATGTTAATGTCAGCAAGTTTAATATCTACAACCGCTGGACTTCCAAAAAATTCATTAATAGATTTGTTTATATTTCTACGAAAATTTAAGAACGTTTGTATGTGATTAGTAAAATTAGTATTGAGTGTAGTCATTTCATCATTGATTGTAGCTAACGAAGTTGTCATAGGAATTTCCTTATAGTCTACATATTTCTTCGTTGCAGCGTCAAAATCTGTTTCTGGTGTTCTGAGATTATTAATACCATTATTGTTCATATTGAGAAATGCACGCATTATACCACCGTTGACTAATACGTACTTAGATTCTTGATCATCGACGTATTTTTTTGTTGCTGCATCTGTATCTGCGGTTGGGTTTCCAAGGTCTATAATTTTATTTCGATTCATGATAATATAACCTGTAACTGTCCCACCTATTTTATCAAGTTTGTTATCATCAACATACTTTAACTGCAAATAACTTACCGCTTGAGTTTGATTTAAGTTTGCTGGTGGATACCCGGTCTCTAAATTTATAATTTATTTTCCTGACATATCTAAGTTACGGCTTAAAGTTCCACCAGATCTATCTAACTTGCTGTCGTCAACTGATTTTAGTTGTGCCTAACTAACAGCTTGTGTATCAGCAACTATCAGTGACGGATAATTTGTTTCTAAACCTAGTACTCGTTGATTTGACATAAACAGGTTTCCCGTCATTGTGTCGCCGGATTTTTTAGATAGCCTGATAAATCAACCTTACCGTCTGTTATACTTTCAATTTTTGACGTTGAATCTCCTACTAATGTTCCAAATTTTGTATAATAGCTCATTATTTATTTATCGTCTGACAATTTTTTATATAGCATAAACTTGTATAACAATAATGGCAAAATCATCGATATTAAATTTTGATACAGAACGTTTGGTAAAACATAAACATAACAATGAACTTCCAGATTGTCTTTATCTTATTGTTGGAAGAACTGGATCGGGGAAAACAAACTTGCTTATGAATTTACTTCTAGGAGATAATTTTAACTACGATCGCGTTTATATTTACACGATTAACCCGCAGTATGATAAGTACGAGCTCCTTAACAATTATAATAACAAACTTCGTGATGATCTTGAGGCTGGCGAAGATTTTTTTATTATCAAACAACCAGAAGAACTCGTTCCAATTAATCAACTTGATTCGTCCGAACATTAGATAGTTGTTTTTGATGATATTCCGCTAAACAACGAGGAAATGAATAAAATAAGATCATATTTTTCACTGTCGCGAAATAAAAAATGTAATTCTATTTATCTCGCCCAAGGTTTTTATAATGTCGACAGATTTATTAGGCGAAATACTGGTTGTTTTATATTATTTCCAGGACTTGACAATGTTGACGTTAGAAATATCGCGAACGAGCAATGCGGCGATGTAACAAAAGATAAATTTATTGAATTATATCATCAAGCAACGGCAAATAAATATGACTTTTTTTTTGTTTGATAAATTAACAAATGATACGAGTAAAATGTTTCGATGTTGTATTGAAAAATATCTACAGTAATTTTTATACAAAATAGTACATAATTAATGGAAAGACAAGCAAAGTACAGAAAACATATAGAAAATCTAAAAAAACTTGCGCAATCTCAAGCAAAATTTAAACAGCAAGTAAAGCAAGCACGACGTGGCCAAGTGGTTGCAGCAGATACAACAGCCGCCGTTCTTAGACCAGTTACTGAGGCTTTACTTGGAAAACAACCTGAAACTAAACCATTATCAGAAGAAGAACTTAAGCGACTACAGGAAAAGGTTTACTCGAACTAGTTAATGAACATCAAGAAGCAACTGCTGAAAGAATAATTACTAGATCTGATGCGGAGAAACTAAAATTAGCTGAGGCACTTGTAGCAAATATCGCTGATCCTGCTGCAAGACAAACTGAACTAAGAAGGTTGTTGAACAATCCACTAGCGCTTCAACGAAGATTAGCAGAAGCAGCAGTAGTTAGACCAATTGAGAGAAGGTTAGAACAAGAAGAAGAACTTAGAAGAGAGAGAGAAAATATAGAAGAAAAAAGAAGATTTGACCATGATTTAGCAAATATAGATAGCGAAATAAGAGATAACGAATATAAAGATTTTAATAAAAAATATAGTGAATTTAGTGGTGTGAGAATACATCATGTTGGAAAAGATGAATTTAAAGCTGACGAAAAAATTGCAAAATTAAAATAAATAAAAAAAGAGGGTGATGAGCATCTCAGCAAAGTAGTTTTAGAAAATAAAAATTACTATAATGAAATTAAATTATATCGACATGGAATTATCGCTGATCTTTATATTAAGGCTATTAATAATATAAAAAATAAACAATACCGTAGTGATAGTCACCTTAGCAGCTTAATTAGTGAAGCAAAATTATTGGATGAAAGACAAGAAGAATCAGCATATACACTACCAGCTCCTATAATGACCGAAGAAGATTTACTAAGTTCAGAACGTGAATATAAAAGAAATCGTGATGAATATAAAGACAAAGCAAAAGAAGAAATAACATCAGAAGAATATTATGATTTTATAGAAAAAAATAACATTTCTGACGTTGATAATATGTATAATTGGGAAAAAGATAAATGCGATAATCTCATTAAAAAATTAACTGATATCATAACAAAAAATGTAGGAGCTTACGGAGAAATTGATACAGCTCCAATGGAAAATATTGAAGAACTTTTTGAAAAAGCTAGAGATGCTGTTATTGCTGGTCTTTTTAAAAATACTGCATCAAAATTTAGAGATCAAGAATATGTTGAAAAAAATAATTTAACTTTTTTAAAATTATTTAAAGGTTATGATAAAAATCGCTTAAAAAACTTTTAGAAAAAGGAGTAACTGGAGTTAGAATATTTTCATCAGTTACTGAAATGATAGGCAGATTAATGCTGTTGATATCATCAAAAGAAGCTGGAAATGTTGGTGCTGAAACTGACATTATTGACATACTTGATCATTTGAGATCAGAAAATTTATTAACATCTGACGAATACAAAACTTTACATCACGATTTGATATAATCGCCGCGATTTAATTTTATAAATTTGTGTAATGATTTAATATAACAATTTTATATAAAAAATGTCAGCAACATTATTACTAGACTCTAGTCAATCTGATAAAGATAGCGCAAATTTTTCTGTAAAGTATATTCCGCCAATAGCACTAGATCGTGAGAAACAATATGAAATTAGACTAATTTCCTGCACTTGTTGGCATGCTATGGCTAATGTAAAAACTGGAGTAAATGATGAACTTACGTTTACTGTTCCTATACGTACTCCACCATTTGTCACGTGAAAAACAATTAAAATTCCACAAGGAGCTTATAATATCACTGATCTAAATAAAATAATAAAAGAACTTATAACAAAAAATAAAGGTATAGCTGATAATTTTGAGCTTACACCAAATTATAATACGTTACGCGCAAGAATGAAAGTAAAAGATATAACAGTTGGTTTTGTATCGCCAACAAGTATCGCACCACTGATAGGATTTTATAATTATGTATATCCTGCTCTTAACCGTGATAATCCCGAAACGTATGACGGTCAACTGCCAGTAAATATAACTGATGCAAACACAATATTGGTAAATTGTTCTATCGCATCTGGATCTTATTCAGCCTTAGGCATTAAAGGACAAACGATATACAGTTTTTCACCAGAAGTTCCACCAGGATCTCTTATGCAAATTAGTCTACGTCAAGTTATTTATTATCCGTTAAATGTTGAAAATCAAATAACAGAAGTAAATATGCAGTTGACAGATCAATCTGGACGACAACTGGATCTTAATATTGAAATTGTTATTTATTATTTACACCTACGCGAACAGTAAACATATTTTTTAAGAAAAGCTAAAAGATTTGGAAGTAAAATTATGCAACCTCAGATATAATGAAACAGAAAAAAAGTTTATCGAAGAAAAATAGTAGTAGGATTTTTGGGAAATATATTTACTAAAATTATAGAAAATGCTCCAGGAATAGCTCATAAAGTTGCACCAATTGCACTTGACGCATCAAAAGCTTTTGCAACTGGAGCTGCATCTGCTGCTGGAACTGCCGTGGGGCAAAAAATAGCTGATAAAATAAAAGGCGATCCACAACGTGGTATACCGACAATCAAACAAGCTATTTCAGAAATCGCACCAACAAAAGAAACTCAACGAGCAATAACAACGACAAAAAAAACTTTTATCGCCACGAGGAGAACAAATTATACAAAAATTAATATCTAAATTAACAACACCGAAATAATTTTGTATAACCTAATAAATAAAAAAAAATGTCTGTAAAAAATTATCTCGATTTAGCAGAAATTTATGACACAGACGACACAGTAACAGAATTCGAATACGTTGAATATCTCGATGAAAATTCTAACGAGCCTAATGAGGCTGGCGTCAGAACATTTAATACTAAAGACGAGGACGTATTTTTACTTCCTCATAAAGCAATGTTGGAAGTTCGTGGCCGGATTATGACAGTACATGTTCCACCTGCCGCAATTGATGCTGGAGCATAAGTAGCTCTCATAAATGATGGTTGGTGTTTATTTAAAAGTGCTCGATATCAGCTGGCCAATCAAACTGTCGAAGATATTTCAAATCACTTACAAGTTGCAAGTACAATCTTAAATATTATTTCATTTTCCGACGACTATTCCAGATCAACTGCAACTAATATGATGTGGTTTAAAGATACTGGAAGTGGTGGTGCAGGTGTTGCTGCATCAGTTGAAATTTTATCAGGATTAACACCTATTATAGCTGTTGGAGTTGATGCCGCTGCGAATGCTGTAAATGTAAGAGATTTTCTTATTGCTAATGCGGCTGTGCTAGGTATAGCAGCACCAACTGCAGACGCTGTTGTAGACGCTACAAGAGTTTCACTTAATGCTGCTTGTAATAATCTTAGCTTAAATCAAGTAGATGCAGCTGCAGATGGTACTGTTATGTTAGAACATGCTAATAACATAATTGCTCATAACTGAAGAAATATACGTTACAATGAGGGTTATGTTAAGAGAAAGACACTTACAGCAGCATCACGTCAAATTACAATGATGCTGCCACTAAGTACAATATTTGGCTTTTGCAGGGACTATAATAAAGTATTTCGTGGAGTTAAACATACTCTTATTTTAGATCGATCAGAACAAAACGACTGCCTGTTTAGATCTGGTGGAAATAATGTACAATTTGTCATAAACAAACTTGCACTATGGATGCCAAGAATAACTCCGTCTATCACTAAAATGGCGGAATTAAATGATATGCTGCAAACACACACAAACAGAATTTATTTTCAGCAACATAAAATATATCAAACAGCAGTTCCGAATACCACCGACTACACATGGCGAGATACAACATCAAGTGAACAAAAGCCACGGCAATTCTTTGTTGTATTTCAGAGACAAGCGCGGCGTAATGACCAACAACAAAATAATGCGATATTTGATAGCGCTAATGTTAGACGAATATATGCTAGAATAAATTCAAAGCAATATCCAGAACGAGCGATAGAATGCAATTTTGCAGATAATGAGAATAAAAACATTACTAGACCTTACTTGTACCTGCTCGACGCACTGCAAAAATATCAAGATGTTGGAGATGGATCTCAGATATCAGTAGAGGAATTTCGTAAACCTTATCCGATATTTTATTTTGATGTTAGTAAACATAGCGAGCGAGCTGTAGACAGCACAGCTGATATTGAAATTACTTGGACACTAGGAGCAGCTCCAGATCCAGCAGCGCAGTTAAACGTGTATGCGTTAGTGATAAGCGATAGATTTGTTACAATTGACTCTGTCGGAGGTAAAAAGACAGTCCAAGTTTAAAGTGCAATGCACTTTACTCAAAGTTCGAAAAACTTCAAGTTTAATCTATAATCGTTATATAAGATGACAAAATATATTGTAAAAGAAATACATTTGACTGATGGTCAAGTTAAAAAATTATCAGCTGCTGTTGCAAAACGGAGGCAGGTTTCATTAAAGATCAACCCAAGAGACTCCGTCTCTCACGCCCAAGCAGGTGCTTTAACAAAATTGTTGTTAACCAAAAACAAGTAAATAAATACGATCGCAAAAAACCTTTTGTTTTAAATTTAAGTGCTGCACAAATAACTGCAATGGCAAAACATGGCGGCTTCTTTGGTCCGACATTATCTGTAATAGCCAGAACGTTAATGCCTAAAATTTTGCCGGTGTTAGGTACATTAGGATTAGCAGCAGCGTCTGGAGCAGTATCTGGCGCAACGAAAAAGACAGTTGAAGGTAGTGGTATAAAGAAAATTTTCGTATGAATATCGATGGTAACAATTTTATGTGATGGATAAATATAATGCCTACAAGAAAGACAACGACGAAAAAAAGACAACGACGAAAAGAAAGACAACGACGAAAAAAAGACACGACAGAGGCGAAAAGGGGGATTTATTCCAATAGCCCCGTTACTAGCAGGATTGGCGGGAAGTCTATTGCCAAATCTGTTAGGAGTAGGACGAGGACTAATGTTGCCAGGAACAAGGAGATAAAGTCTGCGTTAAGTAATTTTGATATACTTGATAAACTAAAAAAAGTAAAAAATTTCAGTGGAGTTTATTCTAAAGATGAACTTATGGCGATTCCACCACCAGAGACGCTAGCGTCTCCGGGTTCGTGCGTTATAAATATACAAGATTTTAATGACGGATCTGGCACGCATTGGGTAGCTGTTTATGATAACAATTATTTTGACTTGTTCGGAATTCCACCAAGTGACGCAGAGAAAATATATATGAGTAGAATACAAGAAACGAAGTCTCCAGAGACGAAGTCTCTTACGAAAATGATATATTATTCGTCTAATCAAATTCAACCAGTTGGAACTTCCGCTTGTGGATATTATTGCGTAATGTTCATTAAACAGATGACCGAAAATCCAGATTTTTTAAAGTTTATTTTGCAATTTGACAAACAACCTTCTCACGCTAATGATGAGATTGCATTAAATTTTATCTAAACTCACTGATATACAATATCAGCATATTGTCTCAAGTGTAAAACTAAAACAGAAAATAAAGACGAAAAAACAGAAAAAACAAAAAATAATAGAATAATGCTGAAAAGTATTTGTGCAATCTGTGGAATGAAAAAAAGTATGTTTTAAAAAAAACAAAGTTGTCCAGAGCGGGTTATCCAGAAATTATTTTAGTAGACGACTGAAACAATATTATTATAAATCTGAAAAAAAAATCAATTTTTGTGTTTTCTGACCAATTTTACCTGGTTTTTTGTGGAAAATGGTTTATAAAAATCAGTCCGATTTCTCGTTTTTTACGGGTCAAACCTCAAGCACTTTTCAATATAAATTTTCTCATTTTTTTATATTTTCTTCCAAAAACGAGCAAAATCAACCAAAAAGAAACAAAAAATTAACGAAAAAACAAGAAAAATCGGACAAAAAAGGAAAAATATAAAAAAATAAAAATTTATATTGAAAAGTGCTGGGGGTTTGACCCGTAAAAAAGAGAAATGTGACCAAAAAATCGCTAAAAAACAGGCAAAATGGTCGAAAAAACGTCAGAATTTGACAAGAAACAGGTAAAATTTAATTTTTTCAGATTTATAATAAAATTATTAATTTCTGAAAAATTTGTCAGTTATAAAATAAATAATGACATGCGACTGTGATTGCGATAGAGATTTGTGTCTCGAGCAAAATAAAATTGTTACATTTTGTCATAAATGCAAAAACAGAGAAATAATTGGAACAGGTATAGACATACATAAATTTATTGGAAAATTGCCGAAACCAAAAGGCGGTTGGACATTGCCAGGTCATAAATATACTGGTTCTTATAATCCTCTTGATAAACAACTTGACGAAAACGATAATCCGCTGCCAGGACAAGAGCCTTACAATCAAGTTGACGCAATAGCAATGCACCATGATATCTGCTACAGAGATATTGATCTTCCAGACAGCGAACAAAATAAACATAGCTGCGATAAAGTAATGTTAGACGAACTTCGTGATATGAAACCTGTAAATATGCGAGAGCGTGTTGACCGAAGGCTGGTGCAGGGTTTTATTGTAGCAAAATATAAACTTGGTCTCGGTAAAAAAGAATTATATGATGATCTTGCAACTGAGCTACACAGACCTAAAAAAAAAGTTTCCGCGACGTAAAGTTGTCGCAAATGCCGTTGATGACATCTGGGCGATAGACTTAGTTGATGTTTCAAATCTAGCTCAGTTTAACGTTGGCCCTGATGGCGCTCCAAAGAGATATCTTTTTAATGTTTTAGATGTTTTTAGCAAATATGTGTTTAGTATACCCGTTTCGGATAAAACAGGGACATCGATGACTGATGTGCTAAAACAAATAATAACAACTACAGAAAGAAAACCAAATAGAATCTGGACTGATCATGGAGCAGAATTTTTTAATAAAAAATTTGAACAGTTTTTAGAGCAAAATAACATTAAAAAAATATGTTACAGGAAATGAGGGAAAAAGTGTAATCGTCGAGCTATTTAATCGCACGCTCAACAAAAAAATCCACAAATATTTGACAGCTAAAAATACGAGTAAATATATTGACAATTTACAGAAAATTGTTGACGAGTATAATAACACGAAACACAGATCCATTTCGCTAGGCAAAAGTAAAATGTCGCCAAACGACGCGATTGCAAATCCAATATTAGCAAACGAAAACATGTACCGACGACACAAATTTAAAGTTGGTGATAAAGTTAGAATTTCTTTGACGAAAAAAACATCTGAGAAAGGGTATACTCATAACAGGAGCGAAGAATTATTTGTTGTTGATAAAGTACTTTTAACAATACCAGTTACATACTCGTTAAAAGATTTATTAGGTGTGCCTATAACTGGCAGTTTTTACGAGCAAGAACTTCAGAAAACAGAACAAGATATATTTGTTATTGAAAAAGTTATTAAAAAGCGCGGCAACAAAAGTTTAGTCAAATGGCGTGGATATGGCGATAAATTTAATAGCTGGGTACCAACTAAGTCGATCTCATCAAGTGAATAATATTATTATAAATTTCTTCGTATTTTATTAATACTGATTTACATTTTACTGGTTTACACAGAGAAATTAAATGTAATTTTCTTGCACCGTCCATTGACATTAAATTAAATATTTTAACAAAAATAAAATCGTATTTTATATTTCTTTGTTGTCCAGCTATTTTTACGTTTTAAAAGGGCTTTATAAGTTGCCAAAATATTTGATGCTCGGCAACAGTAAAATTAAATTTTATTATTTTTTAGCAATATGGTACTTAACATCATATCGCCCAGTTGTTGGTCTGCTTAGATATTTTTTTACTAACAACAACATCATCTTCGTCGTCGTCATAGTTATGTAAAATATCTTTTTCATTATAACCAGCAAATCTGTCATTAGTAATATTTTCTGATGTAAAATTTGAAACTGAAACAAAATCTCCCGAATTTAGTTTAGCCAGTCTCTCAATTAAGTTCATTATTTTAATAATCTTTTTTCTAATTAATAAATAATAAGATGTTCGGAGAAATAAAATATCATCCAAAAGTTAATATATTAAATCATAAAGAATTAGCTGAGGCAATTCGAACTTGTTTATTGGGACATAATTTTTATTTTGTTGATGTTGTGATAACATTAGGAGATTCTGTCAAATTTTTATTAACAGCAGCAGATAAAATAAAACTCGATACAAATAAAATGATGACGTTACGATTTAATCGCGACGATGTCATGGAATTTTGTCATAATTGTCTTACTCGAAATGATCTAGAAAATATCATTAGTTATCGTATTTAAAACTAAATCTATCAAATGTCAACATTGACGTTGCTGATTTTGTTACATTATCAGCTACAAATTTTATTGCACGTGGATCAATTTTATATTTTCCCGCAGATGCTATTGATCCAAATTTTATTTCTTCTCCAGTTTCGAGATTTATTGAAATTATTTGTCTGGCTGGATTTTTAAAATTAGAACCATCAGAACCGGCTCCACGTCTTGTGTTTTCTTTTGGCGTAACTAAATCTAGGTTTTCCAAATGATTATCTGTTTTAATACCATATTTATGATCAACAACTAAACCATTAGGTATTAGTCCGTTAAAAGTTTCAAACACAAAACGATGATATTGATAATGAACAAAATTAGTTTTTGTTCCACGTACATTAACACCAAGATATCCATTTCTTTTTAAACTTCCAATAACTTTTTTTGTTCTTATATGTCTAATAATTCCCTTGTCATTTGTCTCGTATAAATCAAATACTGGATGAGGTTGAAATTCATTTTGTAATGCTAAATTTTCAATATTATCATCAGCAACTGCGCTATTTACTCGATAAACTCGCTGTCCGTCTGGAATATCGTGGCAAAACAAAGTATAAATAAAATCTTTTCTAAACATTTTAATTCTTTCTGTATTATCGCCTTTTACTGAAATTAATACACCAGCTGGTGTTGATATGCCAACAGATTTTTTAGATTATATGTTAATAACAGAACCTAACATATTTGCTGCATATAAATTGTACTTTGGGTGTACATGATAAAATTCTTGCTCTTCTGAAGTCAATCTCAGATATCTCAAAATTTCTGTCATTATACTATAAGGATTTTTATATCTCTAATTTAAAAAAATTCAATTAAATATAAAATATTACGATATATATAATGTCAAAACTGCGAGAAATTGCTAAAAAGAACATTATCAAATCAGAAAAATTGCTTCAGCATTTTCAGGTTACAAACTTGATGATCAAAATATTTTAGCAAATTTTAATTCCACAAGTTTATTTCATCTTTTACAACCTGTTATAGCTCAAGAACTTGCGGCTCATAAAAGTATCAAACTTATAGTCCAATATCATACGATTTTATCAAAGTTACACGCAGTTGAGGATGTACTTGATATAATTTTTGAAACAAAAAGTTTTGACAGCGAAATTTCAGAACCATATTTAACAGCAAAATCGAGAAAAATATTAACTGGAACAAACATTGCCATGGTCGCCGATGAAATACATCAAGAAATAAACAAAAAATTAGAAGAATTTACTTCATCAGGATCAGGTTGGAAATTTGAAATGATAAAAGAAGTTTTATTTCATACAGCAAAATATAACGTACTTCACGGCAGCGGGGCTAATAGCGCTGGCTACGTCGATCTCCCTCAAAAAATTAAAAACAAAAAATGCTGTATTAATGTCAAAAACGATGATGACAAATGTTTTCAGTGGTCTATTCTTTCTGCGATGTTTCCAAAAGAAAAAAATGCTGATCGCGTTAACAGGTATTTTCCGTACAAAGACGAACTAAATTTTTTAGGAATAACTTTTCCAGTAGCAGAAAATTATATACCAAAGTTTGAAAAGCAAAACAGTATCTCAGTAAATGTTTTCGGACTAGATGAGCGAGAAAACGTTTGCCCGAGATATATCTCAGAAAATGCTACACAAAATACAATAAATTTATTATTTTATCGGGGACATTATTGTTGGATAAAAAACTTTAACGGACTAGTT
Source organism: Megalonaias nervosa (assembly GCA_016617855.1). NCBI lineage: Eukaryota > Metazoa > Mollusca > Bivalvia > Unionida > Unionidae > Megalonaias > Megalonaias nervosa. The sequence continues at coordinate 13,736 of JAECUM010063627.1, forward strand.
GGCAAACAGTACAGTAAAAACAAAAATAAAAAATATTTCTGCTATAGATGTTTGCACGGTTTTTCCAGCGATGGAAGACTGCAGGAGCATCTCAAATACTGTGTCAATGTTCAAAGAATAAGTATGCCTAGCGAAAAAGAAAAAATATTAAAATTTAAAAATTATAATCATAAACTAAATATTCCTTTTGTTATTTACGCTGATTTCGAGTGTCTACTCGTTCCTGTGGTTGAAGCAGAAAATAATCCGAATAAATCCAGTACTAGAAAAATGCAACAGCATATTCCTTGCGGAGTAGCTTATAAAGTAGTTTGTTGCGCTAACGATAAATTTTCAACTCCGATAAAGTTATATAGAGGTGAAAATCCTGCCGTATGGCTACTAAAAAATTTAATAGACGAAGTTAATAAAATTTCTAACAGATTATTTAAAACAGCTCCGATGAAAATAACGTCTAAACAGCAACTCGATTTTGATAAAGCAGTTAATTGTCATATTTGTGAAAAGTTGCTGGTGGATTCTAACGGAGCCCGTGATAAGGTGCGAGATGATTGTCATTTGACCGGCCAATATCGTGGAGCAGCTCATAACAGTTGTAATTTAAAATTTCATGCTCCAGATTTTATTCCCGTAGTTTTACATAACTTTCGTGGCTATGACAGTCTTATCATTGTAGAAGCTTTTGGTGATGAAAATATTAAAGCTAAACTAAAATTAAATAACGTAATAAAATGTATTCCAAATAATTTTGAAAAGTATATGTCGGTGACGCTCGGTAAATTACATTTTATTGACAGTCTGTAATTTATGGCAGCATCATTAGATGGACTTGTTAAAGGTTGCAGTAGTTTTAATAATTTGCGAAGTTGCTTCGGTGAAAACTATATCGATCTGACAAAAAAAGGTATCTTTCCGTACGAGTATCTCGACGATTGGAGCAGATTTAATGAAACTTCTCTGCCCGGCAAAGATAAATTTTACTGGCAACTCAAAAACGAAAATATCACAGATGACGAATACAAATATGCACAAGATATTTGGAATAAATTTAGTTGTAAAACATTTGGTGATTATCATGATCTATATTTGAAAACAGATGTATTATTGCTAGCAGATGTTTTTGAGAGTTTTCGTCAAGTAAGCTACAGCAATTATGGATTAGACCCCTGTTGGTATTATTCCTCTCCAGGATTGTCTTGGGACGCTCTACTAAAAACGAGTAAAATAGAACTAGATCTCTTAACAGATGTCGATATGTTTAACTTTATTGAAAAAGGTATCAGAGGCGGAATTAGCGTTATAACAAAGAAATATGCAGCTGCTAATAACAAGTACTTAAAAAATTATGATAAAAATCTCCCGTCGAGTTACATCATTTATCTGGACACCAATAATTTGTATGGTTATGCGATGTCAGAACCAATGCCGTGTATTGGATTTCATTGGATAACTCCAGATCAATTTCTTAAAGAAACTGACAAAGATTTACCTAGAAAAATTAATATCGATTTTTCCGATATTTCATATTTTGTTGAAGTTAATCTAGATTATCATAGTTCGCTACATGATATACATAACGATTATCCGTTTTGCGCAGAGTCAATGATGATTAATTATAGTTTATTATCGCCTGAACAACGAGCAATGACAACAGCAAAAAATTCGGTTGTTAATAAGTTAGTTCCAAATTTGTTAGATAAAAGAAATTATGTTATGCATTACAAAAATTTAAAACAAACAGTAGATGCTGGACAAATTCTGAGAAAGGTCCATCGCGTGCTAAAGTTTAATCAATCGAAGTGGATGGCAAATTATATTGATCTAAATACGAAACGTCGTGCTGTGGCTAAAACCGAATTTGAGAAAAACTTTTTCAAGTTGATGAACGACTCGGTATTCGGTAAGACGATGGAGAACTTTCGCAAGCGAGTCTCGATAGAAATTGTTAATGATATAAGTCGCAGAAATAAATTAGTTAATGATGATGGTTTTGTTAGTATGAAAATATTTAATGAAAATCTTGTTGCAATACAACGACGAAAGACAAATTTAAAAGTTAAATAAACCTATTTATGTTGGTGAAGCTGTACTTGGTATATCAAAGTGGTTGATGTACGATTTTCACTATAATTTTACCAAGAAGCAGTGGCCAGATTCAGAGTTGATATTTACTGATACAGATTCGCTAGTTTATAATATAAAATGTGAAGATGCCTATGAAGATATTTAGAATAATAAAAATCTGTTCGATTTATCAGATTATCCAGCATGTAGTGGATTTCAAGATAATTCGAATAAGAAAGTTATTGGAAAAATGAAAGATGAATTTATGTTTATACCAGTTAGGGAATTTGTTGGACTAAAGAGCAAAATGTATGCTGTTATATTAGATGACAATAAACTTACAAAAAAAGGAAAACGTATTCCTCGAGGATATGTGAAAAAGATGATGAATTTTGACGATTTTAAAGCAGCGCTAAACAATAGCGTCAGTTTTATCAAAACAAATGTTATCAGAACAAATCATCATAAACTTGAAACTGATACGATCATAAAACGGGGAGTAAGTAATTTTGATGATAAAGATATTACAGTGACGGAATTAACACACTAGCGCTTGGACATTATACAAGTAATTTTGTCTAAACATCAGAAATAATATTTGAAAATTTAACATTAGCAGATGGAGTTAATAGCAAAATAAAAAAAATAATGGTTAATAACCAGCAATTATCATTTGAATTTAACGATGAAATTTCAGGTATTTGTTTTAGTAAATTTGACAGAATCAAACTCTTCCTTATCAAATCAGATGACAGCAAATACATTAGTTATCTCGAAAGTTTACGAGACGAGCTTGCATTAAAATATAACAATTTTCATAATCCGATAAGGCAATACCAGTATACAAAAATTAATATAGACCTAAATAGGTCGAAGGTTTTTGTAAAAGGTAGTAAGTATCTTCTCAGTAAGATAGCGATGAAAGAACTATTTGAATGTCGTCGTAAAGTATCTGGTAGAATTAAATTCTCGTTATGTAATCACGATAGCATATTTTACTTAATAGCAAACGTCGAGACATTGTGTGTTGGTCAAGAAATATAACTCTGTGTACCATATCTGTTTTTAAAAGGGAGATAACACTGTTCCAATCAAACATAGCATATATATACTGTTTCGTATTTTTTTGCTAATGAAATATAATAGATTTGTAAATCTGATAGTATTTTAAGACCTACAAATCCTGGTATCATTTCTGTATTTACCGAAAGAACTAACAATTCGTCCTACTTAAATAACATATTTACTATAGTATAAGTTCTACTGTGTAATACAGAATATTGATTATTTTTCCGCAGTAATGCCGTCATTCAGCCAGTATCCTTGGCAACGGCCGATTTTCTGTCAAAGATAATTGTATGGTCGCAATTCAGGCAAACATTAGGATTTCGTTTTTTCTGTACAATATAAAATCAAAAATCATGTTTTTTCTCGATTTATTTATAATAATGTTTTTAGAATCAGATCTTTATCTTTTAGTTTAGCTTCGACTTATATCTATATAACATCTGTGTATTCACACTCGTTAGTATCACTGGAAACGGTCGATCTTATACAGTTTTCAGACCAGCATTAGGATTCGTTTTTCTGCACAATATAAAATAAAAAATCATGTTTTTTCTCGATTTATTTATAATAATGTTTTCAGAATTAGATAATATAATGTAAAATTACGTATTTTCAAAATCAGAAAATGTAATGCTGTTTGGTGACTAT
>JAECUM010063633.1:0-10701 GCA_016617855.1 Megalonaias nervosa
AAAAAAAAATACACAACAAGAAACAAAGTAATTAAATGTATGCTGTATTTCAAAATAAATACACAAGCGCAGATTCATCAGTGCACAAAATAAATATTAATGGTCACATAACTCCGCCCAGGGACATTTGAACTTAGTCGCGCGCTCGATAGTACATTCGAAAGGAATTGACGTTTTTGATCTACTTAAAATTGACATTTAGAGTAATATTTTGAATGAATGCGCTTTGCAATAACTTTTCCATTTGGTCTGGAATTAATAGATTTTGGTATTTTTTGTCGATTCTATTAAATTTTCTGATTATGGACTGGATTTATGTGTGTCAATTCTAAATGAAGAACATCTGATTTGAGCAGCGAGGAGGTGTCTTGACTCCTCTGCATGTGTGTTTCTGTTCTGTCATTGAATGTTTGGAATCATAATGTGGGGGAAAATATGAACTCTTTCAATTATAGTTATCAAAAACACGCTATGGAATATAATGTTCATTTCATTTTGAGTGCAGTAAGTAGGACGATATTGCACTTGGAATGTATAGTTGAAATTACAGTACAGTTTCGAAATGTGTATCAAGCTTTAGAACCCATGATACAGCTCAAGTGATTCGGATTTGCAGAACTAAGATAGTACATTTTGAGGAAATTCAAGATGTAGAAATGTGAGTATATTTTTTGTCATTTTTAGTACCAGCAGAAGAAGACATGTTTATATCTGGTCACTTGCATGCTGCCCTAGTTGTTATGACCTGTATCATGAATAGCGTCTATCGCTAGCCTCATTCTGAAACATTGTATCAACAAAGTTAATGCGCAAATTTGCAAAGCAGCCGGTGTGTGGCTCCGAGACCCTTCATTTTCTTCAAAAACCTTCACTTGCCTTTTTTCCTACGAATTTAGTACTTTCACTTATAAAATTGTGCGTATTTGATAGACATGCGATAACCCTTACCCTCAGTTTCATTTCTGATGCTATTTTATTATACCAAGAGACCACTGGTTATAGTCTGAACCATTCCATTAACGAAAAGTGACGAAAATTTATCCTAAATGACTGTTTTAGTGATCAGAATGGTATTTCCAATACTGTGTCTCTCACGTTTGTTGTGGACATTGCGAATATCGCTTTCATTCATTTGCTTATTTTAAAGTTTCATGTGTGACTCAGTAAACTCGTCCACATTGTTCACTTCATCCTCTCTACTTTCAAATAGACGAAACGGCTGTTTTAGTTCATCCATGAACAAATTTATAATAAACTGAAATCTAAAGTGTACTACATGAGTGTACATAGTTTGTTCACAAAGAAGTTCCTAATTCACTATGCTATTTTCATTCCACACGTCGTGCACGTGCGTGCAATATCAAGGTGTTCAGTGTTCAGTATCGTAGAATATAGACGATTCTGACAAGGTAAAGTTAACGGAGAAAAAAAAGGAGTATATAATATTGTATGTATCTCAACAATGTAATTATTTTGTTAAATAACTCGCTAATGAACGTGTATTAATAATTTTTGGCATGTGTGAAATAAAGGGACACAACTAAGGGTGCGTGTGTACAAAGTTACATTCAAACAACATTAAAACAAGCTTATTTTAATTACAGTATTGTCAAAATAAAGTTTAATATAGCACAATGCACACAAATATATACAAATTAGGCAAAAATAAACAGACTTTTGTCTGAATTTGCATGACCTTGTCTGACTTTGCGGTGTTTAGTAGGACCGCATTTCTCGAGTCTCTCAGACATTTCAACCCAAAGACAATTCAACAGCAAAGACAATTCTGACCGGACATTTCGACCCCAAGGATAATTCAAACCCAAGACAACCTGACCCCAGTTTAATGTATTGTGCTTATTTGTGGTCATATAGTAATGCAACATGGTCATTGTCCGTTTTTGTTCTATAAACAAGATCAGTCAAATACAACGCAGACTAATGGGTCAGTCGTTCAATTTTTAAACACAACAGAAACATACCTTGCTGCATGCATATTGGGAGGATTTTAACTAGGGCTTCCATCAACGATGTTAATGGTTAAAGAAAAAGTAAGTTCACTTATGATATATAATTAAAAAGAAGAAAAATACGTTGTACTTCTAATACCAAAGGGATTATCGGTCTTTTTAACAAATCAGTATAACTCTGTAGAAAAGATATACTAGCTATAGTATACAAGTAAGGTGTAAGAAACAGAAAGGTATTTAATCGCTTGTGTCTTTCATGCCTCATTAAAGATCCAAGTGATTGAATAATATGCATTAATCTAATGAACGGAAGGAAAAACTGTAATATGTAAAGGGAAAAGCCACACTCTTATTTTTATTGGTAATCAATACGTTAATCATCACGGATAAACGATATACACAAATTCATATACTTAATACACGAGTGAAGATTGAATTTTCAATGAAGTTTTACAAAATGCAATTGTTTCATTGTTGTAATTTAAATTTGTATCATTTTAATAAAGATTGTGATTGTTGCTTAAATACAGTAATAGTCTAACATTGTATAAAAATAATGCAAAAATCCCTCCAGTGTTCCAAGTTAGCTAATTCAGTAATATGATACAAAATATCATATCAAGCTGATTCAATAAATTAGAATGTTGGCTCAGCGAGTCCAATATACATTTATATTTGAGCAAACTCGCATTCCTCACTGCCCGAAATCACAATGTAAGTAAAGCCACCCAAGTCGTCGGTAATAGTTTGGTTCAAGACTTCACATTGTTCGACTTCCTTTTCCTTCAGGTAAGAAAAATTGCATACTACATTTTAAAGATTTTCTTTTAAAGCTACAGTGGAATAATTTGAATGTTTTAAGGATTAGATTTAATTTCTTTTAAAAACAATTTAATTTTATGTTAAAGCACAGAGGTCTCGCTAGGATTTTAAAACTAGGAGTCCAGGACTCCTAATTTGGTAAAAATAGGAGTCCCACCAGCAAACGTTGCAGTCCCCACTAAGCCAGGCATCACGCACTTTCTTACACTTGGCTACTGTCAGTTCTAGCAACTTTAGCACAGTTCTGAATCTCATTGAAATCTTCATCATTTTTCCGTTTAACCCCAAAATACTTGCCTAAATTTGCAAACGGCATTTTGTCCAAGTCTCTTGATTTCGAGTTCGCAGGCAATATTTATACGGCAACAATCTGAAATGAAATCAATAACAATGACCGCGCTGGGCTTCGCCAGTGTCGCAAATTGCGATTTTGTTTTCCTTATTGGCGACAAAATATACCATCTGGCGATATTTTTGGCGACAACATTTTAGGCTGATAAAAACGTTATATACAGTCTTGGGTTTGGAGTGGAGAAATTCAAAGGCACCATGACAGGAAGCCACAACCTTGGATATAAAAATGCACTGGAATCTATAGTTACATAAACAAATCCTTATTTCATATTGACAAACCACCCTAACAGTGCATTGTTATATCATAATCCGCTTATGCTGATATCTGGCCTTGGTACTGTATGCTGTAATGTAATCAAAATAGCCATGCAACTGACTAACTACAATCGACCACCTCTGAGGGCGGGAAAGTGAAATGACTACAGTCGACCACACGACGGCAATTTAAAAAAAACAAAACAACATAATACAGAAAAATTAGTTTTGCTGCAACTTCAATGAAAACTGATTACCTCTGAATCCCCGATATATACTAAGGAATTTTTTTTGTTTTTTTAAATTGTCTCAATGTTCTACAATTATTTGATGTTTTCGCAGCAATAACAAACGGGTATTTGTTTGGTCCTTCAAAAGGAGCCTTTAGCGGCGCCTTCAATAATACATGCACCTTCATCGAAGCAAGCCGGCGACCTTTGATCCAAAAAGTCAGCAACAAACTAAAATAAAAGCATTGCTTCAGTTTTCATAGTGATTAGAACATATTTATTCTGCCGCAAAACTTTCTTGTTTGCAACAAAAACGTGCGTACGGAGGACTCCTGTGTGGGTGATATTCTGCGTCCCAAATAAAAAATTTGCGCCCAAACACGCGTAATTAAGCGTTTCCGAGATCTCTGATTTAGCATTAAACAAAAAAAAAAAATGTATTTTTCTATTACATACTACTAATTATAAAATATATATTGTATTTTGGAAAGATACAACAGTAGTATTTATTTATTGTAAAGCAGTTTGGGGTACTAACTTCATGCTCGGTTGGAATTTAGTCCTAAAAAGACCATTTTCGAGGACAGGCATAGAGCAGAGATGCTGCATAACATGAATAGTAGGAAGATATTAAATGTCTAAAAAGTGAATTTTACTATTGCCCCATAGACTTGTAATTCATAGTTATGGGAGTTAGTCAAATCTACTGTATGATGCATTCATGCTATTTTCGTTTACAGTAGGAAAGGTCTTCAAGCCGGGTGTTGCAGAGCATAATATTTTTAATATATTAAAGGTCTGTAGGTGTTGCTACTATTGCATCTTAAAACGCTACAAGTGGTATTACTATTGCCCCATAGACATAGAGTTCACTATGGCGTTTATTCCATATTAAAGGTCTGTATGTGCTGCTAATATTGCCCCAAAGACTAATATTTCACTATGGAGGTTATTCCAAGTTGATGCATGCCATTTTTTAAACTTTCGTCCAAGAAGGACAAACGTATATGTAGGAAAGGTCCTGAACAGTGTTGTTGCATAAAATAAATATTTGGAAGATATTAAAAATCTCAAGGGACTGTTACTATTGCCCAGTAGGGTTATATTACACTGCTGTGGGGGTTATTCCAAGTTGTTACATGATGCTTGCATGCCATTTTTGGGAATTTAGCCTCAGAAAGACTGTTCATGTAAACAACACATCATAAATACTGCTTGCAGGTGGCAACAAGGTTGTCAAGTTCCAGATAGTAAGATTAAATTGTAACCATAAATATTTCTACCTTATTTGTCAAAACTACTTTAAATAATAAATGTTTGCATTATCACGTCTGCATGGTAAAATGTGACTGACCTGGACTACATAAAAGGAACTTACATACTTTATATACATCACAAAGAAGGACTATGGTGCATATAAACACTAAATAAAGGTGATTACATACTCTAGTGAGATTTCAAATACAAAATAGCAAGAGGTAAAGCATTACAACCTAAATATGAACTTCTTGTTAATAAAAGATCTTGCACAGAGCTACAGTAGATTTTTATATGTTACCCAGATAGCCCATGTTAAATAAAAAATGTTGGATCTCACTATTTTACAGTTTTTTCTCTTTCTTGTCCATGGGCAAGTAACCTGAGCTTACCCAAGCCAAACTGTTTGCCCCAGGATTCAGACAAGTGAATTTGTAAATGCCTGAACATGTACATTCTAATGAGACAATTCCTCGTAAAACTTCACAATCAAACAACTATTTCTTCAGTATGAAACATCTGGAGACTTCTACCATCAACAGACATTATATCACAAGCTTCATGCTTTTTTTTTTTTCTGCAGTATGTATCTTTATGTGTACCTTATAGTTTCCATTGTGACTAAACATCATATCACATATGTAACATTTCAATTTGTTGTCTACAATATGTTTCATCTGGTGCAATTTTAAATCTACACTTTGACTAAACGTTTGAGCATAAGCTTCATAATTAAATCATGTTTTTATCCAGCATGCACCCTCATTTCATAATTAAAATGTTTTTTCTCCAGTATACGTGCTCATTTCATGCTTAATCTTTTTTTCTCTAGCACAAGTGCTCATAAGCCTCTTAGAGATCCACTCTAATTTTACCTTCAATCACATATATCACATTAAACAATTTTTTTTTCAGGTGGGCCCACTTGTGTGCACCTTGAGAGATTTGTTATGAACCCAGGGGTCAGGAGAAGTCGACGCATGGTGGTTGGAGAACTCACCCAATTACATCTGTAGAAGTCGCCCCAAGATCATAGATACTAATTTGGTGGTTATCACTTAATAATACCTCTTGAATTATTCTACTATATAATTGATTATATAATTTATGGCGACTAACATTCACACTGAAATTTGAAAATAACCCCCTGCTTTTTCAATAGCAAGTTACTTAGGTCCTGTATATGTTGAACCATTATTACAAGCCATTGTGGAATAGCAGTTTGCTGTTGTTGATGCTATTTAGTACTGTCACCGTGATCTGTGTGGTGTCCAAGAAGGTCCAAACTTCTGCACAGCTCCATTTATTACATCATATATCAGACTATTCTATGGTTTCCTAATTTCCCCCCAAAATTTTGTCACCATAAGAAACAGACCCTTCATTGTCAGTATTTACCTATTTATTGTAATCGATCCCCATTATTTATAATAGAATTTAATCTTTGCCTCTTATTTTAGTACAAATCTAAATTAAATCACCAAATATCTCTTTTAATAGAAACAAACCTGGGTTAGAATAAGTGATATGTCTGCGGATAATCCAAAGGCTTTACCCTATCTGTTCATCCACAAACTTCACTAACATGAATCAGCCACCCCACCCAATCAACTGTCACATGGTTAGTGAGGTGTAAAATCCTGAGAAAGCCATAACTGACTTTCATAAAGAATTAACTGAAATAAAATACTACAATGCTTAGGGTTTGAAATGTGCTCAGGCACTGGAATGTTCTGTTCAAAATAATTCTGGACATATAATATTACTCTTGTGTTTTCATGACTCATAGTATGTCCACCTATTCTGCATATATCTTTGAAAAGATGTAATGTTTATGCATCAGGCTATGAAAATGGAATACATTACTTTAGACTCATACCATCATCAATTTAAACGAGGATCTATATCAGTCTTATAGTCATTTTTAGAAAATTCAACATAACAATGCCACTAAATGACGGCTGGTTGACAAGTTGATTAGTAGATGATAAAGTAGTATGCTACAATTTCTTGTAAAATTAAAGACCTGGATTAAGATGCACTTATGATTGTTATCAGGTAAATATTTATATTTGTAAAATTTATTTATCTGGATGACCCTAGAAGATAAATATTAAATTGGTTTTTCTGGGTTATAAGATCAAGATGGTCATGTGGTGGGTCTTGATGTTGACAGTCTGAAATCACATTTACACATGCATTTAGAACAGAAATGTGGAATATTGTTTTTACATTTTATGTGTGTGTAAGTGGTTTGGATTTTAAATGTAGCTTTAACAATTTTTCAGTAATATCGTTACAACAACTGCTGTGTGGCAGTTTATAGTTATGTCTAGCACTGGGACATAATGCCTCAGACATGTAGGATGATCTCCCACCCAGCCACATTATCCTGACACCAGGCCGACCAGTACTAACAGTACCCTCTTAATGCTGAGTGCTTAACAAGGCAGCTGTTAGTACCATTTTTATTAGTCTTTGGTATGACTTGGCACGGTTCAAACTGGCGACCTTCTGCATCCGAGGTGGATGTTCTAACCATTAGGCCATCAGAGCAGTCATACATTTTATGAAAATTATTTATCTAAATTAAAGGATCATCATTCTTTCTTGATACAAATTGGATTTTCAACCTGGAGCGAGTTCTCCAGATACGCTGGGGCAAGTTCTCCATGGGGTAATTTCACAAAAGGCAATTTCTCCATGGGGCGAGTTCTCCATGTGCTTCATCTAAAGTTCTACTAAACACTCCTAGGCCTAACAAAACCACAGAAAGCCTGACGAAGTCTCAAAAAGTCTGACTGAGTCATGTGCAGTCAACAATGAAATCACTACAATGTATTTATATTGTAAGTGATACTGATGTATTAAAGTCAGACTAAATCACTTTGAAATGAGGATTTTAATTTTAAAATAAATTTGATAAAACATGTATAAAAATAAAATCTTTTTGTTTATCTCATCGAGTTACCAAACATGTTGACAACCATTTTACTTAAATGGTTTTTCTTCAGTATGAATCCTCATGTGCTGCTTTAATTTCCCACTCTAAGTAAACATTTTATCACGCACTTCACACTTGAATGGCTTTTCTCCAGTGTGAACACTAATGTGCACTTTTAAAGCTCCCTTATGACTAAACATTTTATCACACACTTCACACTTGAATGGTTTTTCTCCAGTATGAATCCTCACATGCTCTTTTAAAGATCCACACAGCTTAAACATTTTATCACACTTCACACTTGAATGGTTTTTCTCTACTATGAATATTCAAGTGCTGTTTTAACAGTCCGCTCTGTTTAAACATTTTATCACACACTTCACACTTGAATGGATTTTCTCCAGTATGAATCATCGTGTAGGATTTTAAAGCCCCACGCCAATTAAACATTTTATCACACGCTTCGCACTTTAATGGTTTTTCTCCAGAATGAATTGTCATGTACCGCTTTAAATTTCCACTCTGATTAAACATTTTATCACACACTTCACACTTGAATGGTCTGTCCCCAGTATGATTACTCATGTGAGTTTTTAAAGCTTCACCATGATTAAACATTTTATCGCACACTTTGCACTTGAATGGTTTTTATCCAGTATGATTCCTCATGTGCTCTTTTAAAGAGTCACTCCGCTTAAACATTTTATCACACACTGCACACTCGAATGGTTTTTCTCTAGTATGAATACTCATGTGCTGTTTTAACAGTCCGCTCTGATTAAACATTTTATCACACACTTCACACTTGAATTGTTTTTCTCCAGTATGAATCATCGTGTGGGATTTTAAAGCTCCACGCTGATTAAACATTTTATCACACACTTCGCACTTGAATGGTTTTTCTCCAGAATGAATCATCATGTGCTGCTTTAAATTTCCTCTCTGACTGAACATTTTATCACACACTTCACACTTGAATGGTCTGTCTCCAGTATGATTATTCATGTGAGTTTTTAAGGCTCCACCATGATTAAACATTTTATTGCACACTTCACACTTGAATAGTTTTTCTCCAGTATGAATCCTTGTGTGCTCTTTTAAAGATTCACTGCGATTAAACATTTTATCACACACTTCACACTTGAATGGTTTTTCTCCAGTATGAATCGTCATGTGCTCTTTAAAAGATTCACTCCGATTAAACATTTTAGCACACACTTCACACTTGAATGGTTTTTCTCCAGTATGAATCATCATGTGCCGCTTTAAATTTCCACTCTGAGTAAACATTTTATCACACACTTCACACTTGAATGGTTTTTCTCCAGTATGAATCCTCATATGCAATTTTAAAACTCCACTATGATCAAACAGTTTATCACACACTTCACACTTGAATGTTTTTTCTCCAGTACGAATCCTCATGCGAGTTTTTAAAAGTCCTTTCTGATTAAACATTCTATTTCACACTTACATACTTTTTCACCAGTAAGCTTCCTCATGTGCCTTTTTAAATGTCCACTATCACTAAATTTTGTATAGCACACTTCACAGTTATATGGTTTTTCTCCAATATGCACAACCTTTAAATTTCCACCCTGACTGAACCTTTCATCAAAAACGACACGTTTTTTCACCAGTATGTTTTTTCATGTGCAGTTTAAAATCTCATTCCTGTTCAACGTCACACACTATTGATTTAAATGATTTTTTCCTGTATGTATCCTCAGTTTCAAGTCTCCATTCTGATTAAACATTCTATCAAACAGTTCACACTTACATTGTTTTTCACCATTATGCTTCTTCACATGACGTTTTATGCTTCCACTCTCATTAAATAATTTATCACACACTTCACACTCAGGCCCTAAACGGTTTTTTCTCCAGTATCTAGCATTCTGTGCTTCTGTAATGTTCAACGTAGATCAAACACATTTTTCACTAGCATATACATGTGCTCTATCAGCTTTTACTGTTACAACGATTTAATTAATGTCGCTTTCGCCCTTCCGGGCATGCGCGACGGTATTGTTACGGACATGATTAGTCAATTGACAGGCCATAGAACACAATTAATTTTATTATATATTCTCTACATTTGTTTCTCAGTACTGAACTTTCCACTGTGTGACAATCAATAAAAATCATATGTTAATCTAAAATACCTTCAAAGACGACTTCACGGTGAAGTTCTTGTCAAAGGTTGACCTGCATTTTTTTTGAAAGGCTTGACTGTCAATAAACCAACGTGCAATGGAACATAGATTTCACTTCCGGATCATCACTAAGACCTTATTATTCACTGTACACTGTCGCCGAAACACACACAGACAACCACACTATAAGCTCATATTCTAAAGAATAAACAATTGCCTTTAAATCCATACCAAGAATGCCTAAATCCAACTCTTGTATCACCACCGAACGGAGTCAGGAAAAAAGGCTCTCAAAATAGACTGGGACTACATTCATGGGTACTGAACCGGAACTTTTAATTGTGACCTGATGCCTGAAAGGCCCAATTTGTATGGCCAATTTTAGTCAAACTTTTATATTTGCATGCCACACTTATTTCAACTTTAAACATGAAGTCTTTTTGAATTTCCTTGCAAACAAGATATGTGACAGCTGTCAGAAAGTGTGTAGTGGTGGTGTTCCACAGGGTGCAAGTTGTGGTCCAAGTGTTCTTAAGAAACCAAAACTGCTGTATCTTCCTTAATTATATAATAATTATTATGAACCGGAACTATTAATTGTGACCTGATGCCATTTATAGTAGTAATCCGCCATGTTTGTACTGAGTTCTGGAAGAGTCCATTTTCGATACAGGAGCACCGACTCTTGTCGGCTGGTAGTGTGCCAACAGGGG
>JAECUM010063634.1:0-14574 GCA_016617855.1 Megalonaias nervosa
ATATATATAATCAAATGTTATTGATAATGCATGAAGCGTTCGAGAATAATGCATAAATCGTTACATATTAACATGCATAAATAAGAGCACATCTATTGTTGAACTAGACCTCGGGAACTCTGCACTATATAATTAGGTGAACTTCACCCCCCTCGCCAATGTTTTTTTTAATGCATTGGCATGGTTGTCGCTAATTTTGACATTTGTTAGTTGTTTCAGGATTGGCATTGTACGTGCGCACGCATCAAGGTTTGACTCTTACATGATTTCCTCCAGGAAAAAGATGACCAAAACCAACTCAAGATCATAGCATTCACGGACACCTAAGATAAATTGTTTGTACTTGTTGGACTAATGTTGCAAGTAATAATAATAATAATAATAATAATAATAATAATAATAATAATAATAATAATAATAATATTAATAATAATAATAATAATAATAATAATAATAATAATAATAATAATAATAATGGTATACGGTACTATTGTGAAGGAATTTTAAGAACGAAACTATTATTACAAATACTCTAAACTACACGGCAGAAATTGGTTAGTTAAACCTTTATATGACAGCGATTCTTGGAAATTGGGACTCTGAGTGAAACCATGTGATATCTAATTAAGTGAACTCAACGTATCTAGTCTAAGTAATTGAACTTCAAGAGTTGCTGTAGCAACCACATTTATACAAAGTTATTACAAAAGATTAAGATTTAGAAGACCAAATGGGAAAATTCCTATGTGTTCATCATATGTTTGAAACGTATAATAATCTGGGCTTATTTCCAATATAGACAATGTACTTACTGAAAATTTATATTCTTGCAACAGGGAGTCTGGACAGGCCACCATAAGGAAGTTCTCATTTTTGAAATCAAGGTTTCCATTAAATTGACTTGTACGGTCAAGAAGGATAAACTGAGGACTCTAACGTGTTACTTAGCCAACACTTTTACCCAACCCCCTTGACCTTGTGTGTCAAATTTTAATGGAAGGCATCTTTCATGACCTGAGACATCCTATGGTGGCCTGTCCACCCTCCCTGCTGCTCTCCCCGGACTTAAGGCCTGGAATTAAATTTCACAAATTAGACCTACCTTGTGGTAGAGTGTCCACCCCACCTCCCTGCTGCTCCGACGTTAAGATCTGGGGGGTTGGGTAAAATAGGTAGCGGTGTCAGGTGATACGTTTCTTAACCAAAGATTTTATCAAGACCAATGGGATATCCTGTTCCTGGACCGTGTACATTTAAGGTGATAAATCCGCAAGGTGTTTTTAAACCTTATCATGTCCATGTCACCGGAGCACCAAGTCATTTGGATGTTCCTCAAGGTGTGTTATTCAACGCCATTAATGGCAAACAAAAGATTACAATTATCTCTGACCACATAAGGAATTAGAATATATCCTTGCGTGACGTAAATGACGTCCGTGTTCTTGTGCCTGCCTCATGAAAATATTCTGGCTGGATTTGTTTGTTTGTCGAGCTTAACATCATCGTATATCACTCGATTGCTAATTCTACCGTCAAGATCATCAACTGATGGTGTGACATCAACATCATTGATAAATTCAATGACGACACTGACAAGGTCAACATCGGCTTCTTTGTTTTCCAAATCCTTTGCATTTTCATTAAATTCCTTAAGAACATTATATCATCGCTGGTCATCTATAGATGGTGCTACTCAATAAAGTTTGTTCCATTTGAGCCATGTCATTATCAGGTTGAGTAGCAATCGTGCTTTACAAGTCCAAGATGGACCAATGATAATGGCATATAGAGAGTTTGGTTATGTCGGATAATGCCTAATTGGCTCCTGCTCGAGCGTTGCTGTCAAGTCAGTTTCATTCATATGATAAAAATATGAGTTTATATTGTGTTCGATTCCAAAACGTCACAGATAAATAAACAAGTGTGATGAATGGTACCTCATAAAAAGACAGTAAAGAACTGTCAGCCAGCAATCAAAAAGAAGGGACTCCATCGAACGGCAAAATAAAACTGGCAAAACGAGAAGGGGCCAAATAGAACTGAAAAAAGAAAATTACTGGCAAAAGAATAAGCTTCACTGAAGGGTATCCCATGAGGGACCCCATGGAACGGAACAATTCTCAGCACTTCCTGTCTACTTTGACTACTTTAAACATCATATCAATCACTTATGATAAAGACATATTTTTATTAGATAATGAAATATTGCGATTATTTCTGCGACTGAAACATTACATGACAGGATTGCTTGCAATCCTGAGGTCACTAATCAACTTGATCCTGAAACAAAAATCATAACAAGTTTGAAATGTTACACGAAAAAAAAATCCGAAGGTAGATATACACTCCCATCAGGATACAAGTCTATCAAATTACTCCAACTTGACTACACCGTGTTCCTGGCAGTCTTAGACCTCTTAGATCGCTTTCTTGTTTTGAAGTCTTTCCCGGGTTTCCCTAGAGGCCATGCCCTGTTGCTTTCTTCAATGCCATCTCAGCAGCAGTTCCAACAGCACCAAGCGCAGCTGCTTCGCTACAGCTGGAGTTGCAGCGGGAATCAGTGCTGGTATAGCTGCAAGAAGTGGAAATGTACCACCTATATTTTCCTAAGTCTTTAATGGCAGCCACAGAAAGATCAAAGTATTATGATGCCTAAAACAGGTCTTGTTAAATGTTAAATTCCTAAACATTAATGATATGCCAGGAATCATTTTACAAGTTTGGCTGAGAATGGTTAGGTCGTGTTGTGATTAGGAAATCCACTATATAGGCAAATAAGAGGATGAGCTAGAAGATAACAAGAAACAGACATACAGGTAATGGTATATGATACTTGATCCACATTTTTTTAATAATTACAAGAAACGTGCAAGCATCTGGAAGGAAATCAAGGAGGTCACTACTGGAAAGCATCAATGAAAGATCATATGGTACTTATTGGTGTGCATATGAAAGCAGATTATTAAAATCAATTTTAGCAATAAGTCAAAATAAGTCTGTCGGACGTTAATGAAATTAGTCATAGGGAATAGTGGTTTTATACGGAACAACAGTCGTTTAAAATGGATATAAGATTCAAATAACCTTCCAAAAACTTTAAAAGGTTTCTGTTGCAAAGGTTGAAGACTTGCTGAGTTTAATAACGGTTTTATGATTGTAGATTAGACCAAACTTCATAGATATTTTTCTCGACTGTCGAACTATTCCTAGATTTTCGGTAGGTAATTTGGAACCTGCAATGTTAGTTTCGAGTCATACTATTTGCTACTAAACAAATTCTTTAACCATAAACTTTGTCTACTGTACATGCTGATATTGAAACAAAAAATGATCATGTTTATACGCTGTGTGAATAGTTGAATGAACCATTTTCTATGATTAACATCGGTGTGATGCCTGATAAGATTTTACTATCATCACATGTGCTTTTACTATCATAACATGTGCAGTGTATCTATTTACACAAATGCATATAATTTCTTACGCAATAACTGTTTTGTGTCATTCATCTGATAAGAGAATGTTCAGCGCAGATGTGCTGGTTGTGATGAACCAATTTTTCCTATCGTCGATATTTTGGCGCAGTAGTTATTTGTATCTTTCATAAAAGCATCATCGCAGTGGAGAATTGATGATTCACGCGTTTAAACGTTTTACTTTACTTTTCCATTCAATTATTAATATTTTCTCATATTGTCTTATGCACTTGAATTCCACGTTTGTCGTACTAGCTACCCAGTTAGCTTTGGGGCCATTTTTTATACTGTAATAATACAAATAAAATTAAACGTTTTGCCACCGCGAGAGTCGCCAAATCAAGCTACACGGATATGCATGATTTCTTACGGATCAGTAAATGAAATAGTACTGAAATTCCACTCATTTATTCCAATACAAATATTTCCAGAAAAATCATTATACTTTGAGCTGTTTTTGCATGTTTCATTCAAGATACAGCCTGTGATGGTGTAGGACATGATGTGAATGCACCCGATGTCATGAAATATGTAGAAAACGGGACAAATATAACAGAACCAAACTAGTGTCGTGATGCATTGAAACTCACATTTACCACATCAACACCACTGAAACGGTTTCTTTATATCTCCAACGGCAGAGGCAGTTAAGGTATTTATCGTGGAAAGAAAATTAACAGGAAAAGAACATAGATTATAACTGTAGCCATTGAGAATCCATCCCAGTTGGTCGGTTTCGAAGTCATGCGCACATGCCATTAGCTCAAAATATTAGTCTTTGTGTGGAAAGTTAGTTAATCGAACCCATACATATTGAGCTAGTGGTCGTTGTTTATTATAAGAATGTGTCTGCAGACCACTTGCCGCTACATGCAATGTAAATATAAAACTGCAACAGACTGCCTGGAGGAACATTTCATTGCAGCTAGAGGAACAAAATGTGGAGAAAATATTGTAATCTCTCTCTCTCTCTCTCTCTCTCTCTCTCTCTCTCTCTCTCTCTCTCTCTCTCTCTCTCTCTCTCTCTCTCTCTCTCTCTCTCTCTCTCTCTCTCTCTCCGGAAATATATGTTTGGCTTGCAAGGTTGTAACTTGTTCATTAATCAAATGATACTTTTCAACAAAAGGGCATGCCATAAGCAATTTCTTAAGGTGATAACAATATATGATAAAATTTGACCAGAAGACCGTTCAAACATCTGTAGAATAATTCACACATAACTGCTGTCAATTAGACAGCTGAACCTATTTGCTAGCAAATCAGAGAGCATAATAACAAACGTTTGCTATGCTTACATAATGGTGCTTTTAATTTCCATGTTTACATAGCACATTTTGTGCAATGGTGTATAGATGGAGAGTGTTTCAATGCGCCGAAATAGGTGGGTACATCCCTTAAGAGTGAACAACTACACCCCAGTGATTAGCCTGCAAGGCTCGACAAATATGCATATTAGAATCCTGCTCAAAATAAGAATACATCCCCTCATATTAAGGAAATATTCAAACACTAAAGCTTTCTTTTAACTACTAGTGAAATACACATTCGATTAAAATTGCGTAAGGACGAAGTCTTACGAATGACATAAAATATGCATGAAGCAATAAAACACCACTATGCATGTATAAGGGCATAGGCTATAAGATTGTCCTGCCCTTGGTGCAACTGATGTCAATAGTGTATTCGTGCAACAGTAAACACAACCTCAGTAATCTCCGATAATTGCATTTTATCTTGCCAAAGAAGGTAAGAGGGTTGTGATCACTGAAGAGTGTAATCAAAGAAGGGACTGAACTAATATACACTCCAAAGTGTTGCAAAGCCAACATAAATCCAAACATTCATTCTCGATACTGGAATATTGTTTACTTGCGTTTATTTAATCTTTAAGAAAGTAGCATACAGCATGATGTAAGCCGTATTTATATTTCTGAATCAATACTCCACCCATCACATCATCACTTAGATCAACATATATTTTAAATGATTGACAGAAATTTGGAGCTGAATGATCTTGTGGTCTGTTAGGTATGGCCTTTAGCAATCAAAAGCATTCTGACAATTTTAAGTAGAATGAAAATTGGCTTTCAAAATGGATCAGGATTCAGCAATTATGAGAAAACAGGAACACAGTTGCCGATACTATTCAGCCATACACAAAACTCGCCACAGTTGTTTGTTTTGTTGTTTCTGATAGGCACAGGGAATTCAGTGATAGACTTGAACTTAATTTATACAGGCTTAGCTTCTGCGTGTCCCAAAATATATCCCATAAATGTAGCACAAGCACGGTACAAATAACTTTTCTTAAATTAATGGTCAAATTTGCATTACTGACTCTATCAAAGAATTTAGAATGATCTCCAGGTGTTCTTTCAAGGTGTAGTTGTACATGATGATATCACAGTTATCTAGACCGGATGAAGTCACGGTCATTAACGTTGAAATGTACAAGGCTAACAATTCATTAAAAATATATTGATTAAGGCCATCTTGAGTTACGATTGCCGAAATTTAATTTGCCCTTTCTGTCAGTGGGATCTGCCAGAAGCCTTTCAAACTGTCAAACTTGGTGTTGTCTTTAGCATTTCCAATTTTGTCAATCCAGTCATCGATTCTTGGCAATGGACATTGATCTGGTTTGGTCACACTGTTCACATTTATATAGAAAGTGCACATACGGAAAGTATTGCCTCCTTCAGGCACAATACTACATGGTAAAATCCAATCACTTTTACTGGGTTCTATGAAATCATTCTAGAGCAAATACTGACTTCTCTTTATTCAAACATTGCTGTTTGACAGGGGTCCATCGGTACGGATGCTGTTTCACAGGCGTGGAATCTATCAATTTC
The DNA here is from genome assembly GCA_016617855.1 of Megalonaias nervosa. Classification (NCBI taxonomy): domain Eukaryota; kingdom Metazoa; phylum Mollusca; class Bivalvia; order Unionida; family Unionidae; genus Megalonaias; species Megalonaias nervosa. Next base: position 6,332 of record JAECUM010063634.1, read on the forward strand.
AACGCAATGGAACATTGTATTTGTTCATTTTGTTGCATGTCTTGGCTCGTACAAAAAGTAACAAGAAAAGAGTGATGACAGCAAGCTTTGTAAAATTTAACAAATAATTTATTTCCCTAAACAAATAAGGTAAAAATGAGAAAAAGGACTTACGGTTCACGAATCAAATCCAAAATTAATCCAAGATTAAAAACATATAGTTCGTATCAATGAAAAGTCCTAAATTAATCACAGTTCAAACCCCGTTGAAATTCAAGATGGAAGGTTATGACGTCCTCAAGGTCAGAGTTGTAGCGATGTGTCAACAGCTCTTTGCTGAATCACAGAAAATAATATTCCAGTTTGGAATTCCGAATACTTTTCAATAAATGTCTTTGTCAGAGAATTTTGTAAGGAGCACATATATATTTCTCCAGGGAAAGAATCAATGATTTACAAAAATAAAATTTAACTCAAACTGCTCGCAACAAAACGCCTTTAAGTGTCAAAGGTATAAAGCCCAACTGAACTATTTCTTGTGAAGAAAATAGTTATAAAATAAGATAAGACGCAAAAGAGATTCCCGTATGAGGGTCACGTGGTCATTTTCTAGAACAACGTAGAAATAGTTTTAAATGCCTAACATCACGTATTCAGTATAGCCTTAACTGAAATCAATGGTTCTTACTCTAGAATAAAACATTTAAAGAAAGGCTATTTACCATAAACTGACACTAGTTCTGAATCAATGTCAGCAGCCAGATACAGTGTTTCTACTACTGGTTGTTTATTAGGTCAAACAGAACTGAACTGAATTTCTCAAAATAATATCAAATCCAGTAGACAAAGTTATCATTACAGTAACATGTAATGGAATGAAAACAAATTTAAACTAACAAACATAATTAAATTACATATAGATAACAATGTACGAAGAACTGGAAACAGTGTTCATTTTCCAATAATAGCTGTTTTAGTTCACTCTTGTCTTGTGGCTGCAGATGTGAATGTTTCTGGTCCAGATAATTAAATATTTCTTAATTCTGAAGATTGGTTACACCAGAGTCACTATAGTCCGATTGAATTCCATGTCATAAATCCTCACATTATGGAACAGTACATATAAATTGACTGCATGATTAACAGTGCTATCTCTATCAATATAATCCTATAACATATTTATGGGACAAAGTTAGTTGTGTTGTTTCTTCCCAGGATTAATAAGGATATAATTTAAACCACTTACTTTCTTCTCAACTGTCTAAGGACCATACCGCATGGCCTGAAGAGGATGTTGAGGTATGGGCAAGAGAGCCAGAACTCTATCACCAGGCTGAAACCTCATTTCCATTGCATTGTTTTGTCATACCTTAATTTCATTTTCTCTGAATTGATTAGTTCCTCCAGTTTTACAGGGTTTTTAAACGTATCTTTGAAATTAGAAGAAGCGTCAAGATAATAAATTTCTGAATGTTCATTTGGAAGATGTTTCTCTTTGAATAGTTTCAATGGTCCAATAACAGTTTATCTAAAACTAGTTCAAAGGAACTAAATCCTAAAAATTCTTGGACTGATTACCTAACAACAAACAACAGTAAATGAACATCTTCGACCAAATCTATTCCGGTATGAAATCAATAGGACCGAAGCATATATTTCAAAGTTTCATAAAATCTCTACAAACGCCACGTGGTTTTCAGGGTGATAAGCAGAAGACAAATTCCTGCATGCCTAATTCATGCCTATCGTGCTGGAAAATTCTAGTCCAAACATTTGACCCCTCATCAGACCTTACAGATTCTTGAAGGCCAAATTTCATAAGAAAATTATTAATATGGTGCTAGTTTTAATACTCATTATATGAACTGCCTCTGTGATTCTTGTGACGCACACAGTATGGTCAAGTGCTGGTTGCATGACTTGGTCTTAGGTAAGGAACAGACACGGTCTACAATTATTCTACCATTATTCTGCTCTATTGTTCCTCAAATGCAGGAATAGGTTGCAGACGAGCCTTATATAACTTCTAATTGGGTATTCCTACTATTTCACAAGGGCTACATGATCGACAGTATTTACAAGTAGCACTTGTATTTTGCGGTCATTAAACATGATACAAGATCTTGTGATAAGAATAATTAACCAAACACTGAGCAGCCAATTTTTGCGAGCTAGACTAAGATTTTCATGTCCATGCGACTTAGAAACAACAATGTGATATGTGACTGACCACTCCTCAAGAGCGGGTTCCTCAGGTGGTCTGCATTCCTCATCAGGGCTCCAATTTTACCAACATAACGTTTCACTAATACCCCTTGAAACAAACAGATCTCATGACTTTGTTAGTGTTAGGCAATGACTGATTATCAGCCTGATTGGTATAATGAGATTTATTAGTAAAATGGGGACGATTGTTACTAATGCTGCTCGATTTATCCACAGCAGGCACAAAAGTGATCTCATCCAAACCCTGACTGTAGCAAAAGCAGTAATTTACTGGTCAACATTATTCTCAAGAGCTTTCTTCGCCATAGCTCTATGAACTGCACAAGCAGTGCATATTTCAGGGATTTTAATTTCTATCTGATCAACGATTATCAAATCAAGGCTTGCCTGTTAAAAGTGGATTAGCAGGGGCCTGATTTCTATCTAGGTCATTGACTAATAAGAAACGATTACCCTCGATGGGTAAAGACTTCACTGTCCTGACGGTCGCGGGTCCGGAGGCTAAGTCTGTTGACAAATTTGCACAGTGGAGAGGAACATTATTAAAGCAGCCACGCTCAGCTCATTGAATAAAAAGAACTTTCATTAAAATAGAGTTCTCAGTGAAAGTCAAAGTACCTGAAAATAAAAGACTCTGAGAAGCTCATGTGTCCGTTAAAATTTTAACATGGATGGGATTGGCAGAATAAATAATAAGAGATACAGAGCATTTCGGCATGAATGGTTCATAATTCTCCATAACAAAATCAGTCTGTGTACTGTTTGACAGATGAAATGTATTTCTTTCAACACATCATCGTAGTCTTGACCTCATAGAAATAAGATTATTTGTAATTGCTCTTTCTTATTATGTTGCTTATTTTTCAATCAGTAGCAAACAAATAATGTGCCCTTTCTTCTATCTATATGTGCACTTTGGAAAACATAACGATTTCTCATTAATCTTTTCAGAAACTTGAGAGTCTTATCAGAAACTTGATTCCTAATTGTTGTGCCATTTTGATATTTAGAAGTGTTTGTATGAGACTGAAATGGCTTTTTACAAATAAACTGCTGAGTGGAAGACTTATTAAGAAAAGTAACTTTTTGAGTTAGGGAATAATCGTCAGGTGTACGAGCAGCATTCTCTAAATGTTCTATCTTTTGGTCATCAAGGCATAGTCCTAATGTCACTGTGGAACTCTTCAGTTAATATGATTTGTCTGAGCTTCTTGTAGTCTTGACCAATCTTCCTGGCAGAACATTACCTATCAAATAATAGTTGTTTTCTCTTGCAAATTCAACATGGGCTTGTCTGGTTTTCTGTTTACAGTTACTACACCTTTGTCAATATGCCTCAGATACCAACTCAAAAGCCTTAAAGAGATACTCCTTAACCACATCATAGTCAGTAATTTCTCGTACTAACAGGGAAAAGTTGATCTCACGAGCTCTGGCAATATTGGCACATTGCAATAATATAGACTATTGGTCCCTTGGCTATTTCAAATTTTCAGTAATGTGTTTTTCAAAATAAGCAAAATATTTATCTGCCTCTTCTTTAAAAGGGGTAATAACCTAATATTTCTGGTAACATCAAACAAATTTGTTGTAAAGTGGGGCAGTGCTTTCACTTGCCACCTCTTTTTTTAAAACTAAATTATAATTATCTTTGCTCCTTTCCTCTCTTCATCTGTAGTTTTCTTCATTAATTTTCCCATTGCATTTTCGTTTACATTAGTCTATCTACTGTCTATCTAGTCACCATAGATTTCACAAAGATATCAAATAATACCTGGGACTTAGAAACTTCCGAAAGAAAGTGAATTTGAATTTCAGAAACAAAGTTTTTTGAAATATTTCAGAGACATTTGTATACCGGACACAAAATCCCAATATTACGTTATGACTCTATGGTTTTCAAACTAAGTAATTGAAAAGAGCGAAGCCAACGATTTTTGTTAAATTCGACAAATAAGTTATTTCACTAGAATAAATAGTGACAATTTAAAACAAACTTAAAAATTCCAGTGGTTTTCAATTACTATCCAGCTTTGAAGGTATACCTGTGCTTCTAATCTCAAATGTACTAATGTTCATTGCCAAGAAGTATCAGGAGATCTAACAGTATTCCAATCATTGACAGTAATATAATCGCAGTTGTCCTTGTCTGAATTCAGCATAATTCCAAATTAATGTTTTTTGTCCAGGTATTGTATTTGCTCTCAGTAACTCCAGAAAATAATAATTTGAATAAATAAGTCTACCCAAATAAAAAATCTGACATCAACAATACAAATCATTCTACTTCTGCTGCTATGGAAGAAATGCCTAATTTCTCAAGTAAACAAAGTTGTACAATAAAACAAAGACAATATTTGCATACTATCTTTCAACTCGGGAATAATATAACGTCTCTTAGTTTAGTGTGTTTTATTACGGATAGAACTGGATTAGTTTGCTGTCTCATCGATTTCCCGAATCAACTGGGCAAAGTTTTATAATTTTTAAAAGGACGCGTGCTTAGTGATATATATATATAAGTATATATATGCTACATAAGGTTACAAGGCGTTGTTAGAAAGAAATAGTATATATATAGAGAGTATATATATATATATATGAGCAGAGATATATATATATATATATATATATATATATATATATATATATATAAATTGCATTGTTTGCTTGTTTCTTCTTCACAATTCTGTGTTATATATGATAGTATTTCGGACTTGACCTTGTCCAACATACAGTCCACTGTATACGTGACTAGAGCCTGTCATTCTATAAACAAATAAGAAACGGTTGATATTTCTCTGTTAGAGTGAATTAAAATTTACGATCATTATCATCTGAGGTAAACATGTTTGTTTGGGTATGAATCACGATATTGGTATTCCCCATGGATAAACCTGTTGTATGAATCACGATATTGGTATTCCCCATTGATAAACCTATTGTACCTGATGTTTATTTGGGTATGAATCACGATATTGGTATTCCCCATGGATAAACCTGTTGTATGAATCACGATATTGGTAGTCCCCATGGATAAACCTCTTGTACCTGATGTTTACCAAATTCTTTATTATAATTTTTGTAACATATTTTATGTAATTACAGCTTGGAAATTTCGAGAAATGAACTTTGAACCTACGTCCTGGCTCTACTGTTGTGTTTTAGGTTTTTAGAACTTGGTGCACGTTGTAAAATAATGAGCAGATGAGAGCGTGAGGACTTAGTTTGCTCTTTTTGCACAATAATAATAAACAAAAGTAAAACGTGATCCACTGATATTGAAAATATCAAGCTCTCGTATGTGGTTGCAGTTACAGAACTGTATGTGACACATGTGTACCACTATGACAATTTTAGAGCGTTCAAATTGTAAATTCTCATATCCCAACAAGAGAAACATTCTGGACATTAACAGGAAATGAATATTCAGAAAGACGATGGGATGAATTGAGGGTTGCAAACGATCAACGAAAATAGACAATGACATGGTTAGAGATACAAAACAATACAGAGGTTTTGTAAATACTAAACAACACGTGCAGCTTTACACTGGTAAAATTAGCGTTTCTACAATTGCAGGTGAGATGTGTGCAGCAGCTGCATGGGTTAGAGGTCGTTGAACTACCGACATGAATGATTATACAAATATACTGTACTGAAGTTGGTGTAACTGTTCTTTGGATTGCTGCAAAATCTTTTATGAAATGTTCATATTCAGCAATGTTTAGAAACACAAATAAATATTAATTTCTACGTTGATTATGTCAAACAATATTGATGACACAGAAGTAGTGCGATAAGTGACAATAAAATTAACCATGGAGGCTTTAATCTGGTAATTAAACATATATATTAAGAGAATGAATGTATTCGAAAGTTCGCGTATAACACAAAGAGAAGACACCGAGATACGACGGCAAATAGATGAAAAATAAGGTAATAAGTCAAAAATGTTTTTCTTTTTTATTTTCTTACAGGGGTATTTTAACCCTCTCTTGAATCCCGCTAGAAGTCACTTGTTTCCCCATGATTCCAAGGACTTTTATACAACTACTGCTGTAAACACAAATTCCAATGCTTCCAGACCATAAATAAATTTCCTCTAATTAACACATGACCACAAATCCCATAATTGCACAATTGCATGTAAACCTCACAACTGCACGGTTTCTCCTCATTGTATTTCCTCAACGTAGCGCCAGTATTTCACACCCAGGAAAATATATAGCTCATCCACCTGATACAGGGAACTATTTTTCCTGCGCTACCTTAGGTCGTCAAATAATGATTTAAGCTTAATTTTGTCTTTTACTCTACACCATATTTACCATCATAGCAACAATAAACAGCGTCACTAGTTGACGGAACAGTCCCTTCTCAATTATTCCATTGTGCAATTGTCCATTCCGCAATAATAAATACTGCACATGGAGTGACACTATCAATCCACACAAATAGATTTTAATAGGGTCTATTTAGCTAAAAGGACACCTCTGCGTCTCTGACCTGAACCACTAAATGTAAACCATTTCATCATTAAATCTCACTAACAATTCATTCCGTGACGTTTTCTCCTTGTAATTGGCTAATTATTCGGGTTGAAGACTATATCCCTGGCACAGACTTCCCATAACCATACAAGAAATCACAAAATTATAACAAATCCTCAAAATGGAGAGCTATACACGCACGTTGATTACAATACCTTCATACGCGAGGAAAAAGAGTGGAAGGATCATACTAAACAACAAACAATACATAATGTATCATACTGATGGTTTGTATTGCAATAGACGACAGAGAACATATCGTGTTGCTTATTAAAATATTTCCAAAAATGTGAAAACAACATAGTACTTATATGACAAGAATGAAACAAGAACTGATTTAAATTGGCGACATTTTTCATGATCTTGAAATGTACACAAACGCTTTTAAAGGCGCTGTGACAACAAATAAGTACAATGAAGATTGTATTGAAATTGAGTACTTAATGTACGATAAAATCATGACGTCACTCAGTCTAATAATTATACAGTACACATAACGAACTTCAACCCTAACGTATTTCATTTTTTGTAATGGCGTACTGATTTATTACTATGTTTACGGTTACTAAAGCCAACTACAAACAGGATAAATTAATATACAAAGTCAATATGAAAATGAGGATATAAAACTTAGACCTCCATAAAGGCACTGTAACATATTTATAATTCTTTGATAATATGGAAAAATAGCTCTTGGTCTTGAATTGCTGGGTGAAAAAAATTAAATATCAAAAAATAATAACGGATTTAAACATGAATAACAACAACATTACCGCGTTCAATGACCTAGTAAAATCAAACGATGACGCTACCCAAATAAGTGCAGATGCACATGTTAGTGTTCAGTACGAACCAATTCAGTACAACAGATTTGTACAACAGTTTACGTTTACATCTTCCCGTCCTTAAAAAATGCCCAATATTGAAACGGCATAGGCTTCCAAGTCGGAAGAAATTGCTGCCTCGACAGGAACCTGATGATCTTTTAGTGATCTAAAATTTTTAATTGTTATTTCTTTTAAGATCACCCACTATTACTCCCGTGTCTTCGGGGTTGAAGTCATCTTGTGAAGACACTAGCTCCAATAGGGCAGCTATTGTTTTTGTATATCCTGGCTAAAACGTTCAATCTGAGTAGTATGTGACGTCACGGCTGCAAACAATAGCTGGCTAGTTCTAGTAAACTTCGGTCGTTTACCAGCGTCCTAGACACTTCCAGTGAATAAGTATCTTGTCTTTTGATGCTGAGTCGTGACTCATAGTAGGAATACATACATTCACCGTGTTTTTTCAGTGTTGTAATCAGATGATGAGTCAGCAAAACGTCTCATATCTTGGCGAGTCAATACCGATATGGTGAGAATCAATCCCTAGTGCACAGCAACTGAAGGTAATGTATCACAACCTAGCATATTGTGTTGCTGAACGTTGACCGTACTTGAGTGAGTCACCATAAATGTAAAGGGTCCACGTTTTTGTGTTATA
>JAECUM010063640.1:5000-21888 GCA_016617855.1 Megalonaias nervosa
AAAGTAAAGAATATTCTTCTTGAGTGATCTAACAAAAACTTACTTTTTTAATAGACCTACTAATAAGATAATTATTGTGAAACAGGAATGAACAAGCAATACATGCGACTCAAGTCGAATAAATCTATGTGCGATTTAAAATATCAGCAGTGGTGAAATCTACATATAAAAAGATCTTTACATTTGCCTTCCTAAGCTTTTTTTTTAGGAAAATTTCGACTGGGTAACGTGATGAAAAGCGTGCGTATAAGATAAATCTTGACATTTGGCTGAGCCTTTTTATAACACCTTTTGTATTCAAAAGAAACTGTGTACTATGAAATGCCTTTTAGCAAGTAAGAGCACTTGTTTAATTTCATGTAGTTACATTCATTCTTCTTAATAACTAAAACTACTCGGTTTCCGTTACAGAGATGCAGCGAACGTGAAAACTGCGGAGTTTCTGCAGAAGGTATTGCTGAAAGCAATGTCCGAGGGAAGGCTAACCAGTGGAATGTTTGAGTGTGCAAATGTTTTCCGAATGTAAGTATGTCAATAACTTTTCACACTATATTAAATAGTGGGCGGTTTTCAACTAAATAAGTGACTCTTTGGAAACATACTGATAAAAAAAAAAGCGCAGGAAAAAGTTTGAGATTAATACTATAAGAAATTTCCAAAATAATTGGGCGGGAAAGGGTGGTATCGATATTAAGTCAGTATAACCCTTTCTGACGAAACCATAGCTGCAGTTGGTGTGAGGGGATAACATGATAATCTATTTTCCAATATTTTCCTTTGTTTCATTTTTGACCTTACAAAAGAACGACTATTCTCTGTCTCAAATTATTTATAATTTATAATGAGGTTTTATTCTGCATCCTCTTCAATAACATAATGTTTAAGTACATTACATCCATAACATATTCAGTTTTTCTTCTTAGCAATTTTTCATTGGCTGATCGAGATTGTATGTGTTTGTCAGGGATCCTGACAAAGTAAGACTGTGTATTTTGCCAGTGTCAGCATCCACGGACGTGTCTGTCCGTATTCAACATAAGCTGATTGAAGCCTACTGCTGGGAGAACGAGATACAGCTCTTGAAGGTAAGGGCCTTGTTATATTTACACCCGCTGATGCTATGAGACGAGAAATAGCTAATCATGTGATGAAATGGGATCACTAGAGCCTGTAATTATATATGTTAATTTAGTAATCCAGATGTTGAGAAGAAAGGACATATAGAGAAAAGATACCATCAACATTCTTCTATTTTATATGACAAAATAAAGAATCATTAAGCTCTGACCAAAAGTAAAAAAAAAAAAAAAAAATTAAAAAAATAAATTCGTTACATCGCATTGCTGTTTTGTTTATCATGCAATAACAACAATAGAACAACAATGTAAAGCCAAGCTGTCTGTGCTCTCGAAGTCAGCACGTTGTTTGCTATATATATATATATATATATATATATATATATATATATATATATATATATATATATATATATAACAATTCTTTTGCTTCAAAAAACACGTGATTACAAAAGATTCTCATTCAAATGTTTTTATGATTGCAGGTGGACAGCGTTGAAAAATTGTCCGCCATATTGAATTCTGGGGAAGAGAAAATGCATCAGAAAAGCAAAAATGCCATGCCAGTGACAACAGCCAGTGTGGACTGCAGCTGTGTACTAATGACATATCCACCGAAAGACGAACGGGATAAAGACGATGAGAGTTACGCATTCATGGAGCATATTTTGCCTCATGAAGTGATCGAACTTCCACCAGACTGATAACTACATTATAACAGTGGATTCATTAAAGGTACATTTTAAGTCTAGATTCTTCTGCAAATTAATCTTAGCAGAGCTGCATGTTATAACGTCAAAGCAAAGAAGACATTTTCAGCTAAAGAGAAACAAGAAACTGTGAAGGAGTAATGGGCAAGAAAGTTTTAAAAATATATACCTTATTTACCCTTAATTTTCTCTGAGACCACTTGTATACTGCTCTCAAGATATTTCGTGTACATACGTTGAGGTCTACGGGGAAGACTGGCCTATTACCAAATGCATCTCCTCGTTAAGTAGTGTGTAACGGAAATAAATAAATAAATAACTAATCTGGCACTTGCTTGTGTCAACTACTTTGACAATTTTCTTCTCATCTTTTCAGGTTGAAAAAATACAAAAAATTTCAGCTGTACAGTTCTTACTTCTGCAATGAGGTTATATCATCCTCATCACAAGGGAGATGACTCATCACGAGGGAGATTAAACTAAGTCAACATAGAGCTTCATCGGGCATCATACAAGGATTCCCGATATCACATTGACTCTTTCCAAGTAACTGAAGGAAGAGAGATGACTTTGTCTACTGGGGCCTAGTCTGGTGTTTAAAGGGGTATATTCAAGGAAGTGCAGAAGACACTCAGTATGGATAGACATGTAAAGTCAAGGTGGTATCCAACACCTTCTTATAGTAAATATACGTATAAAACGGTCATTTGATCCATAACGAGGATGAAATGTTGTCAGACATCAGTGTTAACATGTAACGAGTTAATTTACTATGATATAAAAGTCTTCACATATGACATGTAAATCCAAACTGGTTACAACTTGCAAGTATAAGAACCATTTTGTCACAGAATCGGGTAAGCAAGTATTTCGCTACATGTTGTGACCTAGATGTGTTGCTATGTTCCTTTGTACTAACAATACTTCTCAATACTTATCTGCTGAATGTATATATCTATGTACTGATGTTAATAGAAAATTTTTGGGGGTATTTTTATATCTTGCTTGTAAGTATGTCTTGAATAAAGTGATATGGATAAATCAATTACGTGGATATTTTATTATTGTGCAAAATATTATGCATGAATAGCAGCAAGAATTTATGTATGCAATAATGAACACGAATATTCCTTTACCTGTGCATCTGTCCAAAAGATAATCAACACAAGAAGCACAAGTATTCTTTTCATGTCCATCTGAGATCTTTTAGTTCGTACTTTTTCGTAACACGGTTTCGTATAAACACACACACACACACACACACACACACACACACACACATATATATATATATATATATATATATATATATATATATATATATATAATACATCTAGCCCTTCCGGGAAAATTATGTATGAGCTCTTTTAAGCGTAATATACACAACATACCTGAATATCACCACCTGTTCAATATATTCGCAAATGAATGACTTGGAAAAACTATGCTTGGAAGGACTACGCACTCGTTTTATTTTGTATTTTTTTTCAGTGATAAAAACAATGATGAGAGATCTCATCCATGTTGAACTGCAGTGGGTGTGCCGGTTGCACGGCATTCGCTATTACTTGTTTTTCATCTCGCCACCTACTGGGGCAACGCCTGTAACTGAATCGGAATTCATAGACATTTTGTAGTACAGATTAGTTCTAGTTATAAATACGATCTCTCTTAGTGATAATTATATTAAATAATACTCAGACTTCATTTTGCAGAATTTGATTGTAAACTGGAATCACGGTTTTCCTTAAAAGTAGAAAAAGGAAAACGCCGATATTAGTTCATCTTGCGCATGCTATGTTGACGCGTTCTTTTACAGACGATTGTCAAGTGAACGTGAAGACCTTAGCCTGGTTCCACTAGTCCTTCATTCCATTCAAACTTTTGGATTTTAACAGGAATGATAAAAGTCTAGGATAGGTTCCAGACTTCAATACAAGTAAACCAGGATCAGTGTAAATGTTCTGAGCATTATTACCTTTGGCCTCATCTTACAAAATGGCAAATTCAGTTTGAACCCTTTTTGTAATTCACTTGCGCGTTACGCTTGATTTCTAACTTATAAAATGGACGTAATTTGATTATGCAGTATAAGTTCTAAAAACATGCACGTTGTACTCGCACCGACATAGTGGTGGTTTGATCTGGGCCTGGAGGTGAAAGAAACCGGAGAATCCGACCTGACGAAACAACTCAACTTGGATGGTCAATTTAAAGACAACCAATCACCCTTATGCATGGTGCCATGATGTACATCTCTTTAAAAAAAATTTTAAAAAAAAAACGCAAACGAAAGGAAAGTGATGAAATGTTCGAATCACATATAATCATGTTTCTTAGTTTATCTTCTTTTTTTCCTCTTGCATTTTGATATTCAGTCTTCGTTTTTCTCTTCATTTTTATATTCAGTCTGAGTAGTACTATATATTTGTCAGTCTTAATATGCAAAGTTATAGATGTCTGTTTTTAGTATTAATATCGCATTGTGCTGCCTTGTGTTGAAAAGAAATTGGTGGCCTTCGAGTCAGAAACAATTAAAAATAAATATGACACCGTCAATATCTGGCCGTCACGCTTGTTGTAAACAGTGTGGACCGTCTAATCGCATGATCTTCAGCAAGTCACGATGAGGGACATCATCGGCTTGATTAATGGATTTCTGTGTCACTCTTTGTTACTAATAAGAGATAAGTAGTTTTCACGTACCTGCTTAATTTAAACTTGTTGAAATGCGTTAGTTTTGGGTGGGGTTTTTTTTTTTGGGGGGGGAGAATGCTGATAACTTAATTTGCTTTTGCGCATCTCCCCTCCCCACTTCATCAATTAATACCCGCTTTACGCATCTCCCCTCTCCACATCCAAAATTAATTCCTGCAGGACAGTAATACAATTGTTCATTTAACCTTGATATATCAGTTGATTTTGGTTCTATAAATAAATCATGCATAAACAAGTTTATTTTTTCAACTAAATATTTTGTCCACTGATATTTTTACCTGAATGTAATTTACTACAGCTTGCAAGTACACAACATATAGCGCTATACGAACGCGTTGGATGTTGACGATCCTAGTAAATAAACAGGACTAGCTTTATGAAATATTTTCTGTTATGTTATTCTCCATTTTGGGCAATGGAAAGACGCTATTAATATTGTCGAAAGCTATTCACAGTTCTTAAGCATGGGGAAAACTAACAATACTATTTATAGAACTGATTCGTACAACTGAGAACATGTGCAAAGCACGGGAGGATGTACTGTTCGCGCAAATAATGAATACCTGCGAAAGACTAAACAAGATTGGCGTCGAAATTATATGCGATAAAGTTAGCTTTAAATATATACAATGGATTTATTGGTTTACTGGCTAGGCCTTAAATTAACCAGTTTTGATTTGAGATTGTATTGGTTATTTCGATTTAAGTAAGTTCATTACATGGTGTTACGGAGTTCCTTTAAACCACACAGTGCAATAACAAAATTATATAGGATGGATAAGTAAGATTGAGGTGTCCCTGTTTGCATCTATTGTGTACAGTTCTATGCAATTACCTCAGTTGATGAAATTTTCAAGTTCTAGTATCGCTTGGCAATCATGCTGCAAATATATATATATATATATATATATATATATATATATATATATATATATATATATATATTCCGACAAGTTTAATCATGCAAATGAAACTGGAAATATGTCACAAGATTCTGTTTAAAACGCTTAGTAAATATTAACTTTAGTTTCAGACTGCTTACTATACTAACTCTCCCGGCCGTAACTGACTGACCCACCCCCTGCAAAAATTCTGATCCCTCTGCAAAAAAGTCCTGACCCCTCCCCCCCGCGAAAACATCCTGCGGGCGCCCATGCTCGCTAAATATTTCTAAACTCCAAACACAACATTTTGCACAACATCCAGTTCTTAGACACCTTAGATCCACTAAAAAACAAACTGGTCCGCATTACGAAAGTACTGAATTTACTCTGATCTTCCACTGATATAAATTAAAATAATTATATAATAAAGTGATCTCAACATGAAATGCATACACTCTTACAATCATAATTGTTTTGGCTTTCAATATTGTCATTCTCCTTGCGCTTCCGGTCTACTTTAGGAGGGGTCATTATCAAAACTAAATCCAGTTTTAAAACTCTGCCATAATTACACCGAAGTCCACGGCGAGAGTTCAATTCAAAACTGAATCAAGTTTTAATACTCGGCCACAATTCCACCAAAATCGACGGCGAAAAAGTTAATTTCAAAGCTGAGTCCAAAGTTTTCAACAGACCTTAAATAATTTCACCGTATCCACGGCTCACTATAAAAACTGAATCCAGAGTTTTAACTAGACTTTAGGTACTTTCACGGAATCGAACATCCTCGCTATACTGTCATTATGGTCCTATTCCTTGAAACTTATCCAAGTTTCTTTTTTTCCGTCGTTATCTTCTTTGTGTTAGGGATCTCGCCGTTGCCACTAAGCGTTAATTTTTTTTTTTTTTTATTTTTTTTATTTTATTTATTTATTTATTTTTTTTTAAAGAAACCACAGTGAAATAATCAGTATAGCTTTAAAATTCGTTAACTTTCACCCAAACTAGGGCTTAAGACGACTGCCTGTACACAGGATATATTGGTATTTTTACAACAGGGCGATAGTTTATCGAAACTACAGAATAAAGAATAAGTCAGGGGTCATTAATAGTAGAAATTATTGCCTTTACATTGATGACAAACACAGACCAAAGTCCTATGCGTCAGCCCGATAACCAGGATCAGATGTGTGAACTATATAGAATTTGTTTCTAACCTTATCATATGTGACCGTTTAAAGTCTTTTATACTTAAAATACCATTTACATGAATACTTCTTGACTTAAGGACAGGGCCGTAGAGAGCGATCACGGGCCCTGGGGTAAGAAACACCCATGCCTCTCCTAGTTCTTGTTCAAATAAAATTCTTCTTTTATAAAATTAAAAAGTGTTGTTCGGCCTGGGCCCCCTTACGGGCTCGGGCCCCGGGAATATATCCCCGGTTGCCCCCCCTCCCCCTTGTCGGCCTTGCTTAAGGATAATTAATATTTACACAATAGCTTGGAGGGAAATGTTTAGCATTAATATGACGGCAACACAGGGACAACAGAATAATGATACATGGAACTTCATCCAATAGGTTAAAAACGTAAAATTCTGTATTGATTTGTTCGGATATCCTGATTCGGATTAAATCAGATAGCCTCTTAGATAACTTGTTCACAGCCGGCCAAAATATGTAAAGGTGCTAATACTTCCATAATTTATGAAGAGCGGGGGTGGGGTGGGGCAGAGGGTTGGGTGGGTGGAGGGCAAGGTTTATACGTATTCGTGTAGATGAGCTACCTTAAATATCCTCGGTATCACCTTAATCCATTTACAACTATGATGCTATAAAGCGGAAGCTGAAGCCATCTGCATTATTTCTTATTAAGGATACATCTTTTAATCAGATAATACGGGACATATGTAAATATATATTATGCGCCCTTTCCCTTTAATGCTCGGCACCGAAAACATTCATTCGCATCCAATAATATCCATGAAGGAATATGTCCTCTTTGTGACACTGAAGTCAGCTTCAATAATACGAATCGAGTGTAATTCACGCCAAATATCACAATCTTGACGCTAATATCTACATATTTTTTCTCAGTTAATCTCTCTCCAATGTCTCCCCCTAACTTAAGTGACCACGAAATGCTCTCTCTTTCTCTCTCTTAACAGTTTACTGTACATGTCAAGTGCTTTTAGTCAGACTCTGTTTTGACTGCACGTGTCGTCATATGACCTCTTGTCACGCGTTGTTTGCCAGCCTTAAAGCCTGTCACTGCTGGGTACTCATGAGAACGTTATCTATAGTAGATTGGTTATTTGCATACGGGTGTTTTGGGCCTGTTTTTATTTCTAAAGTAAATAAGTACTTCGTTATTGGACTGACTGTCACACTTTCATGAAGAAAGGTAAACATCAACACCAGAATGGTATTGTACGATGTAAATAGTTTGATGTGCCCGACAATATCGAACTATCTTTCTCACCTTAACGCTTAGCTAATTTGAAATAGCAGAATTGAGTACCGGTCCCTAACTTAGTAAAATTAAATATCAGATTTATTTTTGATGATGTCATGGCCCTTTTCCTGTTTCTGGGCTTGTATAAGGAGTAGGCATTCGGACCACTTCGACTATTTCTGTCCCTCGGATTGATCATCGACATCTTTCTTCCGTCAGACCTGGATGTTATAGCGTCTGCCGAATTACATCAGACACGTTATAGGGTAGGCTCAAAATAGATTTCTCCAAATTTTCGTTGTTAATGTAAGCAGTTAAAATTTGCGGCGACACTTCAAAGAGTACCTTTTTCTAAAAATAAATGTTCATACATTTTTTCTTTAAACTTGTGTTTTTTTCTTCTTTTAACTCTTCAGATTCAAAATGTCGAAAAATCGTGAAATTAAGACTGTTTAGTATGTCAAGGTCGAAAATGAAGTTGATAGAAGGTAAAAAGAGGCCGTTTTGCTGTAGGTTGGGTTATCCCCAGCTAAAAGTAGACCCTGCCCGCGATTAAATAGGTCACATGACGCCTCAATGGGCAGTCTGAGACGCGAATAATGGATAGATAACAACTCGTTAATTTCTTTGATAACAGAAGGCTATTTACTGTTGTCGCCTATGAGATGAAATCGTTATGCTGTACAGTACTATATCGTCTAAGGAGTAATGCAGTTTTGGTAAGCAGTATTTGAAGGAACAGATAAAGCAAATCATATACTGTGTATTGGGATCGAGGTGATCATTCAATCTGTTTCCAAGTGAACGTTTACGTTATGACGTTCATCTCTCTCTCTCTCTCTCACACACACACACACACACACACACACACACATTAGTTGGATACATACAGCGACCAAAACTGCAAAGTATGTCACACTTTATCGCCTGAAGCTCATATTTCAAGACAAAGTTGCACGTATGGTCATGCAACTGTTGCATGTATGGTCATGCAACTGTTGCATGTATGGTCATGCAACTGTTGCATGTATGGTCATACAACTGTTGCATGTATGGTCATACAGCTGTTGCATGTATGGTCATGCAGTTTCATGTCTGGATTCAGATTCATCACTTCTGTTAACACCCATGCAAAGTTAATTGTGGTTTTAATAACTTGCTAAACTGTCTATGACAAGTATTTGGAGTATGTACTAGACGAGCGACACAGGCAAGGACATTATTCAACAACATTTCCTGTTCGTTCATTCTTAGCACAGACTTTCAAATTTTTATCCAATAATAAGCTTGAAAGAAGAAGAAAAATGTTTCATTTTTGGTTTGAATTCATGCCTATTCTATATTTCACTCGTGCCCTCTTTACTGTTCTTGTAATCTGCCTGAAGTGTTGTAAAGCTTTGTTTGCCAGCTTAATACTATAATAATATTAATATTAATAATAATAAATAATAATAACAACAACAATAATAATAACAATAATAGAAATAGATAGTAAAATCACATATTATCAAATCAGTTATTTTCCATGAATTGCTAGTTTCAGGGAAAAACAACTTTCGATATCATCCTCTATTCTCATTGCATAAACTATGTACAGAAATTAACCAGCATTCCGAAAATATGAGTGCAAATAACGTGGGTTTGTGGGAAATATCTCGGACTATAATTGCATCGCTATGATACCACCGTCAGGGTAAAT
The DNA here is from genome assembly GCA_016617855.1 of Megalonaias nervosa. Taxonomy (NCBI): domain Eukaryota; kingdom Metazoa; phylum Mollusca; class Bivalvia; order Unionida; family Unionidae; genus Megalonaias; species Megalonaias nervosa. Next base: position 14,542 of record JAECUM010063640.1, read on the forward strand.
ATAAGAACTATATACATACATTGCATTCAAGTGTGTGTATTCATTGATATATATATATATATATATATATAGAGAGAGAGAGAGAGAGAGAGAGAGAGAGAGAGAGATTCTGGATCCATTTTGCTTTCACTCTAGTATTACCTGTAACGTTTAGTCCACATGTGATCGTGTAATTAGGTGATGTTCTGTAGATTGCACACTTTAATCAGTTTTGCTATTACCCGAGGAGAATTAAAGTCCATATTTTTTTCTGGCTATGGAGCAATTTCGGAAAATTATTGTTTGTAACTTTTAAATCGTCCCAAGTGCCCTACGTTTATGACAAGTTTCGAGCAAAGTCACTTACAACATTCAGTTTTAATGATTTTTGACATCTCTCTCTCTCTCTCTCTCTCTCTCTCTCTCTCTATATATATATATATAAGAACTAAGTTTTCTTCTTTGCCTTTAGGACAGGGCCATGCTTGTCTTTGTTGCTATCACTGTACTGAATATTTCACGTTATCAGCCTTCTTCATAAATGGACATTATCATAATGATGATAATGATAATGATGGTAGCGGTGATGATGAACCAGAAAAAAAATCAGAACATTTCATGTTCTTCCTTAAAGGACGCTTTACATTGTATACTTTATTATAGTATATTATTTTTTTGAATCATCATTGTCGTCGGCCTTATCGCCATGACTTTAATAATAATAATAATAATAATAATAATATTATTATTATTATTATTATTATTATTATTATTATTATTATTTTGGCCAATGTTGGCGTCATGTTGGTAAATGACGTTAATCCGAAGTAGTTTGGGCCAGGCATAGTCCACCGTACACTGATTATATGTGTAGCGTTCGGCCAAAGCTAGTGCAATGTCACATTCTGGTCAGCACATAGTTGCTCAAATATTGGCCCAGTGCATGCATAAAACTTGTATAACATTGGGCCAACATAGCAACAATATAGACCTAAACGTTGACCCTACATAACTTTGGGCCAACATGAAACTAATGTCCCTTTATAATTGGCCCATCTTTGCTCCCAGGTTGGGCCACTTTATGCATATAGCCTTTATGATGCTGGGTTAAGATAAGAACAGTGTAACATTTGATCTGCCAATAGTTCCGCCAACTTTGGACCAGTGAATGAACATACACTATATGATATTGGGCCAATAAAAGAACAATATCACCGTACGATTGGTCGTTTATTGTTCCGACTTTTGCTACATCACGCTTATAATGTGCAGGACTTTGAGCCAAAATTATGTCACATTATGATTGGTCCATGGCTTTAATGTTTGTAAAAGCATGTTCTTAACTGATTCTGTACTAAAGAGTGCCCCGATTAACTTACAAATACCGCATGGTATCTAGTTAGTGTAGATTTACTTTCCGATGAAACATGGTGATTTTACACCGAAACACCACTGGTTATGGAACATAATCTTTGAAGGACGACGACACAAAGGTGATAATAAAATGACCCCCTTGCAGGGCATTCCATAGATGTGAAACTAACATCTTAATACTTTTGATTTCATTTATATTACAAGAATAAATAAGTAAAACAGGAGCAGATGTCAAAGGTGGTAAGCTCCCTCTTAAAGGGAGTGTCCCTTTAAGGAGTCCCAGCGACATCTGCAACTGTAATAATTGTATAATAAATTATCTAATCTAACTATGCTTTGAAAGGACTATATTGAATAAGGGCCATTTTCTGCCCCCTCTCCAAATGTCCTCATATGATGTATACAGTACACATGAGGTGGTTAACATTTATTTCTGACATCAGTTTTGTGTTCACGTGTCCGTTGCCATGGTTACAGGGTGTCAAAAAACTATCAAGAAATACATTAAAAGTTGTCATCTATTCCATTTACTTCTCATATATACTGCTTTACCATGAGCTATTCATTCAGTTTCAAATATTCAATACGCATTTTTATTATTTTAGGGGTTATAAAGCTGTATAAATAATTTTGTTTTTAAAACTATTCTAAAATGATCCATCATAGACAAAAATAGAATATCGAACTTACACGTCAGCTGAAAACTGTTTCTAAAATATGTTGACTAAAAGGTACTTAGTCATAAAATACATAATTTTTCCTCAATAAAATATTGTTTAATATTATTGAATTATTTAAATGATTGTTTGATATTATTGAATATGACTGTAAAGAAGGTGTTAATAGGGTCTTGTAGGTTCGCTTCTTCGCCGAATACGTGGGTTTGTTAACTTCACTGGAAATGACAAATGTTCTTTATGTATTTATGTACTTCTATCCTTATGATTTTATGGCACACACACACACACACACACATTACTGTGTTTCTATCTTTATAAGAAAAATAAAATACTGTCTTCCACATCCCATGACGTAGCCAAGAGTCAAACTATAATCTATTTATAAACTATGTATCCTTCCATACATATATAATATGGACATTAATAAGAAGTAATACAATATTGGTTCAGCATTTTTACTAAACTTCTGAAAATTTTGAAATATGTTTTAGAAGTAATGGCATTGGAGAATACAGGAAAGAAACAGACTATAGGTATTGTACTCTAGACTTTATGCGTCTATTTTTAAACCAGCGCGGGAATAATGCATAACCCTGACCACATACAGTTGTCTGTGAAATGAGGGGATGTACACGTTTATAAAGAACATATATCTATAATGACCAAATGGAAACACAATCATTTTATTATTCGTTTTGCAAATGCTACTTACCAGCACTTAGAGTTTGCAAATATGGTGATTTACATCGTGCAAGATTCGGAAATTATAGAATGCAACTTTCAAGGAATTTTGGGAACAAGTTTGCACATAAACTTGGATGAAAAACGAGTCAAAGTAAGTATTGTTCTACCTTTTCATTGTTCAAAGTAACTATATATGGCTATACTCTCTCTCTCTCTCTCTCTCTCTCTCTCTCATGAACATGTAGGCCTATATTCAATTCTTTGTAGTGACTTTAAACTGGGGCCCTCGATGGGGGCAAGGAAAATTTTCAAAACGTATATAAAAATTTTAAAGAATAAAATGACGTTATATGAATATGTGTTCATATTTACCATTAAAGCAAAGCTAGTCACATTATTACAATGACTACTATAATTTGACATGGGTTTCGAAGGCAAATTTTGTGCATCAATATTTTAAATACTGTGTACTATATATGCATGCAGACATTCTTGTCCGTATTCCTACGCAAACAACATCTCACCGTAACGCCTTCTATATAACCGGAGGTTCAGAAAAGTGTTAAATTGACAACCTATGCAAGCAAGAGACGACGAAGCATCTGATAAAAAAAATGCACTCACAAAACACATATTACCTAATGGTAGCAGTTAACCAAAACTAATAGCAAATCCTGATGAGAGTAACGTTCCCACTCATCCACCCACAGTATGACCCAGAGGTGATACGCTCCTGCCGTCAGTACAGTTGAGATGAGCAACTGTTACTGTAATTGCCGTTTATTTTTTTGGGTGTATTTAATCCTTGGACCCCTCATAAATTCACTGGGAGGTGACTGGTCCGAGTTTCCTCTGACCCTTGCCGCCCCATGTTTGATATTTGGACATTTATGTTGGGGTGTAGGGTCAGAGGAAACTCGGACTAGGAGGTGACCAGACAGAACTTGCAGTCATCAGAGAGAATAAAAAGCATTAAAAATAAACTATTCAGGCCAACACAGACTTAAAAAGTCAAATTATTAATGAGTATGTTTTAAAAATATACCTTTTTATATTCATTTGAATGTGGTATGCCAGATTACCCATTAAGCATACTAATCTGGTGCTTAGGGCACCAGCCCAACTGGAGCACCAGAAAAAAAAAATTATAATTATTTGCTAATGGTAAAATTGAGTGAATTATATATAGCCATTTTGATTTGCATGTACTAGTATTTTGATTTGGAATGGTGGCAGCACTGGTATTTTCCAGCCTTTTTTAGTTTCTGATATTTTTTTTATTTTATTTTTTTTATTTTTTTTATTTTTTTTTTAGTTTCACATTTAGTCGAGGGGGTGGGGTGCTATAATATTTTCACTGATGAGGGCCCTGGAAGGCCTTAATCTGGCAATTGTTATGTATTTTCATTCTCTCTTCCTTAATGTCACACAAATAAGATGACATAATAATGGAAACATCATGATATGGTTGACAATTCAAATTACACAAAAATATCATTTGTCTTACAACTTAAAAGGAGCCAGATGAATACTGCAGAAAGTAGTGGTCATAGTGTAGAAAAACAACTCATTTGATTCCAATTGTCATATTCGTTTTTGGAATAGATGATGCATCCTTAAGATGACTAATTAGTGATGCTTTCTTTGACAACTCATCATTTACCCATCTTTTGCAGCCAGAAAACCATAGGAAACTAGACATGGGCACAACACCCAACAACCCAAGCACCAACCTTGCAGGTACAATACCATCTTTTGATGGAGTCCATGGAATATTTCAGCTTGTATTGGATCCCCAGTGAATGGATTTTATTTTTGGAGTGGCGAGACTGGATTTTACATGTAATATATGTGGAAAATCCATGCATGCCATAACCTCATAGTGCCCCACCTCTGTGAGATCATCATTTGTATGTTTGACTTGATAAATGCCCATAGTGATGTCACGCAGGTAATCAGCTGATATCCTGGGGAATTCATTCAGTTTCCAGGTTGATGCATCCATCTTGAATAACAATTTGTGCTTATTCAGCTAGTTATTCTCTTGAACCAGGATTTAAATCTGATTCAGTTACTGGAATTTATTCATTTTCAAACCAAAAAAGGTGGAAATAGTCATCATCGGATAAGGAAGAAAGAACATCAGAGTTAAGATATGACTTTGTTTTAATTAGTTTCTTCACATTTTGTACAAGTGATTTAATATTTGTACTTGAAAAGTTTTCATAAATTCTTTTGTTGCAGGGATAGATTGCAGGGATTTATTAGTGAAGTAGAAGATTTCCAAATGGAATTTGCAAAAGCTACTATTTGATCTTATAAAAAAATACTACTCTGCAAATGACTGGGTTGTGTTACATATTGGGACAATAACAAGATGATTTTGATGCCCGTCGGGTTTTTTACATACATCACAATGTCTATGAGATCTTGATGCATGGAATTTGAAGTTGAATTGATTGTGGGCTTTTTATGGCAGCATTTAAAGTGTTTTAGACCATTCACCAAATTCTCATATCTGACTTAAAGTATCATTTTTTGGGTGCTTTTCATACATTTGCAAGTATTAACTTCAGCAGTCATATTTATACTTTAGTGATACACAGAGCCTGTGAATTCCATATCATCAGTTTTTGTAGGGATGGAGCCAGAAACTGATTTTATGACCAGTATTTAAAAAGAAACAACTCGGCTTATTGTGTATTAATTATCTTAATTTTTGTTTTGTATCATAAATTCTTGTGTTATCCATTATACCATGTTAACATCCCAAAATATTTATTCAGAATTGTTTTGATCTGAAGATATTGTATGCTTGATATGTTTTATGGTTAGTGCCAACTCTTCCCCCCCATGTTTGTTTCCACTTAAAAATATAGGTAGATGGACATTCTTTTAGTATTATTATTAATGCTGTTATTATTATTACATGTATTATTAATATTATTAGTAATAATAGTATTAGTAGTATTTTTAATAGTACTAATAGTATTCATTGTAGTGGTATTTATATTCAAGCATGATGTCCTTTGAATAAAAGTTTTTCATCTGTAATTGTTATTATATTATGATATTCTGTTGTTATAATCATTAAGTGTATAAAGTTATGTTATCATTTAATGAAATAAAGAAAATATGCCATTGCAATAAATATGCAGTATTTAGATAAATAGATTGAACAAACTTGTTTTGTTTATTTTTATTTTTGCACATTATGGGGTAGGAATAATACCATTATGCTTTCAATTAACAAACCATAAATCAATTCTCTTACTTTAGCTTCCTTCCTGATATTTGCAACATTGTGTATCCCACTATTTGAAAACAAAATGTGTAATTTCTAATTTCTGTAATTTCTAGAAAAGTCATTGATTTAGTAGGCAAGTAAAACTTTATGTCAGTCCAAAACCAGTTTTTCTTGATTTGGAGGAGTGATTAGGAAAATGTGATAAAACATTATTTCATAAAAAAATTAAGCATAAACAGACATGTATAAAAATTATATTATATAACTATGTAATAATAATCACTTCACAACACTGGTTCCACCACAATCATTGTCTGATGCAAAGATATTTGGCCACTCTCCTCTAGTATCCTTTCAGATGAATATTATAACCACAAATAATTATTACACTTTAGAAACATTAAAATGATTTGCAAATGATTGAAGCTCATATAAATGTTTGTTTTCTGCATAGAAATATTGCAAATAATAGCTTCAATTATAAAATCATAAACCAGTTCAGTTACTGGGCTTCCACCGCGACTGGACAAGGTTCCCACTGTTTGAAAATGGTTTCTAATTTCAGTAATTGTTAGAAACATCATTGATGTAGTAAGCAAGTTTAAAATGTTTATGTCAGTCTAAAACCGATTTTTCTTCATAATAATATAATAATAATAATAATAATGAGGACTTTGTATAGCGCCTAATCTTTAGAAGCTCTAAGCGCTTTACAACATTTGACAACACTTAAAAACATATATAATGATATGATTACAAAAATAAAAACAAACACCACGAAATTAGAAACAGAAAACATGCTGTAAATATTTAAGGTAAGGATACATTATTAGGTCTTTAAGTCTGTTCTTGCAGTTGAAATAGGTGAGTTTTAAGAGCGCTCTTGAATGAGATCACTGTGTTTTTGTGTCTAAGTGCAGTGGGCAATTCGTTCCACGTTGCTGGGCCCTGGTATGCAAAAGAGCGTTGTCCATATGATTTCATCTTCATAGTGGGAATAATGAGAATACGAGTGTCAGAAGAGGAGTGTAAGCATCTTGCAGGTATGTACACATGGGTGAGGTCAGATAGGTATGTTGGACTGGAGCCCGTCAGTGAAACGTAGCACAGAGAACAAATTTTGTGTTTAATTCTGGATCGTATGGATAGCCAGTGTAAGGTACAGAGCAGGGGAGAGGCGTGCTCTGATCGTGGTACTCTAAGGATGATTCGAGCAGCTGTATTTTGAACTTTTTGAAGTTTCTAAAGTAGATATTGAGACGAACCAGACAGAATTGAGTTACAATAGTCCAGTCTTGAAAGTACTAAGGAACACACAAGTGTTTTAGTGGCATCAACTGAAAGATACTTGCGAATGGAGCTGATTCGTCTCAGCTCAAGATA
>JAECUM010063641.1:0-20362 GCA_016617855.1 Megalonaias nervosa
ATATATATATATATATGGTTGGATGGGTCTGAATGTAGGTGAAGGTATCAGAACATATCTAGTCAATATCCTATATCATATGACTTTTTGGACATAATAAAACTGTGTACATAATTAGCGATTGTGAGAAAACACGTGTTTTTCTTATGTTTCTACTGAAGGCTAGAACATACGCTTCTCGTGAAGCATTACAAAAGTGAATCACTTGGAAAACTGTTGACGAAAAAAGCTTCAATTACGAAGCAAAACGCACTGTATTTCATCATAAATTGCATCATGGGAAATTGGGCAATACTACTATCATAGTCTTATATGTCGCTCACAATTGTCTGGTGCAAATATTTGTTGGAGAAAGGCCACTCTACCGTTCTTCCGTGACAGTGCAAGAAATAAATAGGTCGAGACATGTGTAACTTAGTTTGATTCAGTAACCCTTTCGTTTGACCATGGCATACTGTGTCAGTTGAAGCTCTCCTTTTCGCTTGTCCCCTCTTTCAAGAGTTCCTGTAACGCAGTATCCCTGCTGAAAGTCCTCATTGCTAACATTAGTGTTTAAAACCATACGAAAATCTGGTATGGAAATGTCCTTGAACTTGCCTGTTATCACCATAGTACCATTGCCTTTGTCAATCATTTTTCCTTTGGTGGATACCTTTTTTGATCCTATGACCTCAACAATTTTCACTCGTGATCTGCTCCACCAGTAGGTTTTGAGAAGCCAGTAGGACATGAGAGCAGGCTGAGCCCAGCCTTCATAAGGAAATAGAAGCACTTTTGTTGGGTAGCCTTCATAGTTGAACACCTTTCTACAACACTTGCCTCTCGTCTCGTAGTAGAAAAGCTGAACCATTCTTCTTGCGTCGATACTAATGATTTCATATGCCTCTAGCTCATATTTCTTGGACCCTTTCCTCTGAAAAAAAGACCCAAAATGGTCACCATTTATTGCATACAAAAAGGTTAAGAAAATAAACAAAAATAAGGTTAAATATATATTGATAACTGCAAAATTATGACACAAAATACTGCTTATAGAAATTTCATGAACGATGCGGATAAATATCTAAACCCAAAGTACTGTGGAGCCTGAATATTTGCGCAACTCATTTGCAAAATGATTATTTTTTTTCAACCCGTGTATATAAATTATTTATTAAAACAAATCGAATATTTTTTTCAAATCTAGATATTTGATGGCTAATGTATACATGTCTGATATACTTTTCCCTCAAATTGCAGAAAGTTCCATCCTCCACATTCATGACATATTCTCATCAATTTTAAAATCGCTTTGAAGTTATCATGCACTACTAACAATCCGTGCAAACTTTAACTGACTCCGGATAGGGAATAAAGAGATGGATAATCAGATGGATTCATAAATGAATACGCTAGCAGCATGCAACACAATGAACACAAGATTCTACGCTTCGGTCGAGGCATAATTGTTTCACGTTTCCGTTACACTGGTTTTGTTGCAGTGGGAATGCTAAAATGGGCTTGTAGTAGAGATACTGATTATTTCTACGGAAGTTTTCTAATATCTTACTAAATGCTGTGATTGGTGAGTCACATTTATAGTGAAAGTTGCACATAAAAAATTGATCTCTAAAACTACATTAGGTTTTCAAAGGATTACTCCATCCATCACACAAATATCGTTTCGGATTCAGATTCACACCGTCGGCACCTTTTCCCATCGCATAAAAACATAATAAATTTTAAAACAAGGTTCAACATTGTAAAGCATATTCCAATTATTTTGTAAATCGTGACGTAATATTTATGGGAATTAATAATAACGTAACCTTCTGATTCAAAGAAACATGTACCAGAAATGGGTTGCTACTACAAAGCAAAAAGAACAAGATGTTTTGTCACATATGTCTAATTGAAAATTAGGAATTAAAAATAAAAAGAAGTTGTAGAATGACGTGCACGCAAGTTGACACAGAGCGTAATACGTATATATTTTCTCCAACCCCTCCTCTCCAATGTATACGTATATTAAAGCGTTGCCAAGATGATGAAGTACTCACCAGATGCATATAAAATCAATATTGTGCATTATTTATTCAGACGAATTTCTACATTTTACGTCTAAATTTACACACTTGTGATACTAATATTTGAGAGAGAGAGAGAGAGAGAGAGAGAGAGAGAGAGAGAGAGAGAGAGAGAGTGACTGAGGGTGAGGCACTTTTGCGCTCATAGTGCCCCCAAATTGTACAAATTAGATTTATGGGCACCATACGTCCGTAGTGACCCACAAAAAAGAGTGAGGGAGTGGTCCAGATTAGAGGATAGGAAAACACATAACACGCTACGGAAAGAAACGCGCGGATAGACGGAAGTGTCACGAGTTTATGCTCTTAAAATAAGTAACAGGAAAGAGTGACGACAACAAGCTTTGTTAAATATAACAAATAATTTATTTCCTTAGAATACAAAGTAAAACTTGAGAAAAAAAGAACTTACGGTATTGCGAATTAAATCCAAAACTAATCCAAGAATTAAAGACACAAGTCCTAGTAATACAAAGTCCTGAATAAAACTCAGTTCAAGTCCCGAAGAGATTTAAAATTGAAGGCGATGACGTGTCTGTTATGGCCTGAGAAGTTCTGATGTGTCAACAGCCTCTTCTTGAATCACATAATCAAGTGAATTCAATAATTTAAAGAAAATAAATTTCAGCCCAAACTGTACACAACATAATACAATTTAAAGTGCCAGATGTTAAAGCACAACTGGCAAAGTTCTGACAGTCACAAGATAATATAGTTCTCTGTTTGACCTCCGGTCACAAATTAGACAACAAGCTTTGTAAAATTTAACAAATAATTTATTTCCCTAGAATATGGCCTGCGATGTGCTGATGTGTCACCAGGCTCTTGTTGAATCAAAGAAATATTATTCCAGGTTTGAATTAAGTATAAATTCCAATGAAAGTCTTTATCCAAGGATTTTGTCAGAGCACTTTTGTATTTCCAGAGAAAATAATCACTTGAATTCAATAATTTGAAGAAAATAAAATTCAGCCCAAACTGGTCACAACATGATACAACTTAAAGTACTAGATGTCCAAGCATGACTGGTAAAATCCTCACAGTCACAAGATAATATAGTTCTCTGCTTGACCTCAGGTCACAATTAGCATTTTCTAAAAACAACTATTACCTAATGGAAAATAACCTTCTAGAATGATCTAATGACCCTTGTTTATTTACAACACAATAGCCTATCCAATTCACTTAGGAATCTCCAAAACGCTGACCCTGATCAACATATTTACGCCTTCTTGTTTACCTGAATAATAATCCTGATAATAAGCTCATACACATAGAGAATAATGAAGCTATTATTAGTTGTTTACATAAATGAAATAAAATAAATACAAAAGTGAATCAGGTCAAGCAGAAATTAACTCAGTTTTGGACAAGATCAAGTCCAGTAAACAATGTTACATTGCAATAACATCTAATGAAATAAAAAACTTAAAACTAACAGACAAACAATTAAATTAAATATACATAACACTTCTCATAAAGAAAAAGAAAGATTTATATAATAAAGCTCTCTTTTTACTATAAGTAAAATATTCATGTGGGAAAAAAAAACCCATAAGACTAAATCTTATGAATGACACAAAATATACATGAAACAATATATTTCTATACACGTGAAAGTGCATCTGCTATTAAACTGTCTTTACCATTGATGTGCTTGATGTCAATATTATATACCTGCAACAATAAACTCGACCTTAATAATCTCTGATTTTTGTTTTTCATCTTGCCGATGAAAGTAAGGGGGTTGTGATCACTAAACACACCAATCGGAGAAGGAGCTGAACTAATGTAAACTTCAAAGTGTTGTAATGCCAATATCAAAGACAAACATTCCTTCTCGATTGTGGAGTAAGTTCTCTGGTACTTATTTAATTTCTTAGAAAAATAGCATACTGGATGATAACACCATTTTCATCTTCTTGAATCAATACTGCCCCAAACCCAACATCACCTGCATCAACAGACAGTTTGAATGATTGGCTGAAATTTGGATCTGTAAGAACTTGTGCACTCTTAAGTATGGCCTTTAGCTAATCAAAAGCCTCCTGACATTTTTCAGAGCCACGAAACTTGGTTTTCTTGCTCAATGAATTTGACTCGGGTTCAGAAATTATGGAAGAATTGAAACAAAATTTCCGATAATATTCAGCCATACCCGAAAATCGCATGAGTTGCTTTTTACTGATAGGCATAGGGAATTCAGAGATAGCCTTGACCTTAGCATCTATAGGTTTAACTTGTCCATGTCCCACGATATGTTACACAAGCACGGCAAAACTCACTTTTGGATAAATTAATTGTCAAACTTGCATCAGTGAGTCTGTCAAAGAATTTCCGAATTGTCGCTAAATGATCTTTCCAGGTGTCGTTGTAGATGATGACACCATCGATGTAAGTATCACAATTATCTAGACCAGATGTGATCATGTTCATTAAACGATGAAAAGTACTAGGTGAACCTTCATCCAAAACGGTATCACATTATATTGAAAAAGTCCATCTGTAGTCACGAATGCCGAAATTTCCTTTGCCCTTTCCGTCAGTGAAATTTGCCAAAATCATTTCAGAAGGTTGAATTTGGTGACATACTTTGCATTTCCAATTGTATCAATGCAGTCATCGATTCTTGGTAATGGAAATGAATCTGTTTTTGTCACACTGTTCAACGATCTGTAATCCGTGCACATCTAGAAAGTATTATCTGGTTTTGGAACAAGTATACATGGTGAACTCCAATCGCTTTTACTCGGCTCTATGAACTCATTCTCTAGTAAATACTCTATTTCTTTTTTCAAGTATTCCTGTTTGAGAGGGTTCATCCTGTATGGATGTTGTTTCACAGGTGTGGAATTTACATTTTTAACGCCATGGTAGATTTTGTTTGTTTTTGTAGAAACATCTGGAAATAAGTGCTCATATTCAAGTAATGACTGTTTTAGTTCATTCCTTTCTTGTGAAAGTATCTGGTCCAGATTATTCATAAATTCTGAATTCCGAAGGTTTGTTACTTCAAAATCAGTAGAGTCCCATTGTATTCACTGAGTGGGGCAGGTACAATTAAATTAATTGCATGATTAACCTGGCTATATCTCTAACATACTCCTTTAACATATTTATGTGGCAAAGTTGTTTTTCTTTTCTCCTCCCAGGAGTATTTATGATGTAATTCAAATCATTTACTTTCTTTTTAACTGTGTAAGGACCACATACTACTTGGCCTGAAGAGGATTTTGTGGTGCGGGCAAGAGAACTCTGTCACCAGGCTGAAAACTCCTTTCCTTTGCATTTTTATCATACCTTAATTTCATTTTTGACTGAGTAGAGTGCAGATTAGTTCTTGCAACCTCACAAGCTTTTGACACCTTATACTTAAAATTGAAACATAATCGAGAAGATTGATTTCGGTATCTTCATTAGAAAGAAGTTTCTCTTTTAACACCTTCAATGGTCCACGCATAGTATGTCCAAAAACTAGTTCAAAGGGACTGAATCCGAAAGATTCTTGAACTGATTCCCTAACAGCAAACAATAGTAAATGAATGTCTTCATCCCAATCTTTACCCGTATCAAAACAATATGACCGAATTATATTTTTCAAAGTTTGATGAAATCTTTCTAAAGCCCCTTGGCTCTCAGGGTGATGGGCAGAAGATTTGAATTGTTGGATGCCTAATTCGTACATAACTTGCTGGAATATTCCAGACATAAAATTTCACCCTTGATCAGATTGGATAGATTTGGGAAGGCCAGATTGAGTAAAATACTTTATCAAAGCTTTTACTATTGTTTTAGTTTTAATATTCCTCAAAAGGATTGCCTTCTGGGAATCTTGTTGACGCACACATTATGGTCAACAAGTATTGGTTACCTGACTTGGTCTTAGGTAAGGGACCAACACAATCTACCATTAATCTGCTGAATTGTTCGTCAAATTAAATATACGTAACAGAAGAAAATCTTAAAGACAAGAGTCTGTAAAGACGTACAAGCACAAACTCTTAGGATGAGTTTGTTCTTTTCGTGATCCCATTGGAATGGTCCTGATATGGGCAGATGTGTTACATCTTTAGAAGGTACTGTTGCTTTAATGGTCAGGGCAGCTGCACCTCTCAGGCCGGACTCAAAGGCATTGACAAAGTTTCGAGCACTTGCTGAACGAGGCCGTGGTCCTAAAATAAGTCCTGCTGGCCTCTACCTCCCAAACAGCTTCCAATCCTCTTCTTATAGTATCGTACTAATTGTGATGTTTGTGGTCCTCCTCTTGCTGCTGCTCCTGTTACTATTCCTTTTCCTGCTCTTCTTTGTCCTCCATCTTCTCCATTTGCTCTGCCTTCTTTTGGCAGTGTCATTCAAATTATTCCTGGATGTCGGCTTTGACTTCTTCTGTCCTATCTCCCCTCTCTCTCCTATCTTGTAAGAAGTGCAGAAATATTGATCAGTCCCTATTGTATCAATTATGTGTTAGTCGCACAGTCTGAGTGCATCTTTTGTGATTATTTAGAATTTACAAAGCTAATTGCTTTTCAGAATCTCGAATACAAGGTGTACTTAATATTTCTGAAGATGTTATCCAATATTGGGTAGGCGTCACCGTTTTCTTTTTAAGTGTTTCTAATTATATTCACACGAGATTTTCAAGTTATTCTTTTTAAACAAAAATGCCAATGGATGAAATTTGTATTTAACTAAGCTCTTATCGAAACGAATTTTAGGAGTCAAAATGAAAAGTCTCAGACAATTTTTTTTTTTTAGCCTTTGAAACAGCTTTTTGGTTTCGGTGGCGGAGGAATCAGGAAAATTCTTCGAGGTGGTCTGGCGGCTAAAATTAGCGTCTAATGCGGTCCTGTCTGTTTCAATCAAATCAGCTACAGTGAAGTGGCTTTTTGACTCTGGACAGGTGACTTAGGTCTGCTCCATGTCGCGGTTTTCTATTCGGTGGTTTATAGATGAGCGATGCCAGTGCGATCGGACATTCACTGTATTTTTCATGCCATTTATCAGTAGCTGACTTCCTCCAATGGATTCTGGAGACTTTCTTTTGTCCGCCTCTGGTGGCAACTATAACCAGCCAATGGTCTTCAGTATTTAGTTTTGCAGCATCAGAGTTACAGTAAAGGTCAAACATTCCCATGTCTGTTGTCTGATCGCAAGTGTACAGCAAGGCCTGTTGATGAAAGTTTTCCTCAGGGTTTTTGTCTGCAACCGCAATCGCCTGCGGGTTTGGATTTGACTTGGCTCAGGTTTGGGGTTGCTTCCTCACTTTCGCTTCTTGTTTCTTTCCCTGTCGTGTCTTCCTCTTTCTCTCCTCCTCTCTGTCTTTTATTCTCTGCCTCCTTTTGTCGATCATTAGCGTGGTTGGTAGTGGTGGTGTCGCTAAGGTCTTTCTGGGCTCACCTATAGGGGTACTCGGATAAGACTGAATCTTCTGTGTTTGCTACCTCAGTCTACTTTCATGTGTTACGTGTAGGCTCGTACAATAATAACAAGAGAAAAGAGTGAAATCAACAAGCTTTGTAAATTTTAACAAAATAATTTATGTCCCTAGAAAACAATGTAAAAATTGGAAATAGGACTTACGGTTTGTGAATATAATCCAAAATTTAATCCTAAGATTGAAAAATACAAGTCCTATCACTAAATAGTTCTAATAGAATCCAGGTTCGAATCTCGACGACGTTCCAATATGGAAGGCGATGACGTCAGATGTGGTCGTGGTACAAATGGCAACAATTCCTCAATTGAATCACAGCTTATGTTTCCGTATAACTCCAGAATAAATTTCCACTGAATTTCTTTCTCCCAGAACTTTTTATAAAAAGGTACACTTGTTGGTTTCCTAGAAAATAAATTATTAAATTCCAAAAACAAATGAACTTCAAAAGCAATCTGGTTTCAACAATTGAAACCTCTCGAGCCCTCAAAGTTTTAAATACAACTGACTGAAAAGCTCTAAGAAAGGGTATTAAATCCAACTAAAATATCATCCCGTTCTCGCGTGATAGATCACGTGGTCTCTTAACACTTGAACAAAGCAATAGAAAATATGTAATTTGTCACGTAGGAAGAACAGCCCTATCTAAGAACCAGACTCTCTTTCTGAAATAAATTTAAAAATAAAACATTGTTTATTCAGACTAGGCCGAAATGACCTTGGCAATAGCCAATCGTTTTCGCGTAGTGTTTACAACCTGTGTACCAGAGTGAGCTAAAAATAATGCTTCTGTAATGGGTTTTACGTTTTAGATAAACAGAATTTTACTGAAAGAAAATATCGAATCCCGTGAAAATAATCTTTACAATAAAATGTAATGAAACAGAAATAAAATAAAAAAAGAATTTTTAAACTAACACACAAGCAATTTAATTACATATACATAACACCTGTCTTCCCTGGGACCTTCTTCCGTTGTCGTTTTTCTTTCCTCCCATATCAAATAAGAGCTGTTCTTCTCTCCTGTGCTTTTAAACTCCACCCCGATTCAATGTTCAGGGGCAGACCTTTGAGTGTATTCAGGGCTTGGACGGGAATAATGATTTCCATCTCTAGCACTGTTTGTTGTTTGTTTCTTGCTGCTCTGCACACTGAGGCTGAATGTAAATGTGTGGCAAACAAGGCTGACTGATCTTTAACAAACGATGTTTTCGGCCAGTTGACTATGCACGAGTGGGAAATGAGCTTGATGGCACGCATTTTGGGGATTAAATTTGTGTGCCCCGCACACTATTATTGGCGAATGTTCGACATGTTCAGAATGAGAAAAAAAAAATAATAAAAAAAAACCAATAAAAAAACCAATCGACGCATTAGAATGGGCGTCGAGTAGGAATAGAACCACAACTCTACGCGTTATTGCCTGCACCACAGGTGTCTTAATTAGTTGCATAAAAAAGTTATGTCTGGGCGAGGAGAAGTCCTGCCGGAATACCCCAAACGTCACACAAAGATCCCCTAGAAACGCCATGGATGTAATAAATTTTAAATTCTGCCCAGTGTTACCTAAGTCAGGCGATACACAACAATCAATAGTGTGTGAGCCACAAATCAATTCTTCCTATGCCTAATGCGTGTACGTGATGGAAAATATGAATAGAGATAGATCGACTTAGAGGTGTATAGACATTTAGCTAGATTTTGCCCTTATAGTGTGGAAGGGAAATTAAAAATATCAGCATGCGACGATGTGATTTTTGTTTTAAAATCAATACTTTCATATGCCGAGCTCAACAAACTCACTCACCAACCAACTCATAGCAATGAAGACAATGTTTAGGGAGATCCCTCAACATATACAATGTTATGACCTGAATGGGAATGATAAGAGATACAATGCACGATGCAGTACAAGATTTCATAGTGACCATATTTACATGGTTGGAAATTTGACTGGTGAGGAGTAAGTTTTAGTGTTCCATCACCATTTAAGGATTTCTAAAGAACAACTCAATCCTTTGATCGTTTTTGACGAAATTTTGTCGAAAATAAGTCAGCAAGTATGCTAGTAAGAGAGTTGAATGATTCGTGGATGGAGAAAATGCACACATTATTGTCCACATACTATCGAGTCTTGACCTTATATTCTCACGTTATTCAAATGGGCCAAAGCAGTATTTCTCCCCATAATGGGTGCCATATCGTCACTGATTGGACGTAATCCGTAAGAATACAATCTGTCCACAATATGATCATTGTCATCTTTGGGAAACTACTCAGTGTTTTCTCACTGAATACTAGACAAAAGTTGGTCCATGTTCAATGGGTCAACCCGTTTCCTATACTTTTTTGTTGTTGTTGCGATGTACTTCGTTCACGTGGAGAAAATGGAAGTCGAATTTTTTGAATAACGCTTCCATTGCTTAACAATCGGGGTGAATATGAACATCGTATTTGTCGTGGGCGTTAAGCAGGGGTGTTTTGATATGTTCCATATCTCATCCCGTCTTCTCGGTTTCATCTTCTCTCTCAACTTTTGTATCTTTCTGTCTTTCCTACTTTAGTTACTTTCCGGGATGACCAAATGAACGTAGTGTCAGTACGGAGGCAGTGCGAGGACAATCTGACACGTTCATCTGGGGCCAAATCTTGATTTGTAGTCTCACGCCCAATTCAAACCCAGCACGTTGTCTTACAAATCCCGTTCTATCAAAATCATTGCGACGCAGTGATGTTTTGACAAGATCCGTCCTTGTCGTAGACTCACAATATTATTGTTCACCCATCGAAAGCATTAGAATGGATCTGTAAAATATTCCAACATTAAAGAAAAGTACCCTAAGTACAGACCACCACTCGTCCTTACAGACAGAAACCCACATCTTAGTAAAGATGGTTGGTGGTTTGAATGGTGAATATTTTCCTATAAATACAAGTATGTTGTTCATCATATCATGCCACGCCATATTCTGTGCCTCATTTATATTTGTTTGCAAGGGTGGGTGGGTGGTTGTCAGTATACTGTAAGGATGTGTGTTGGTTTATAATAATTGGTATTAGGTTGTAGAGACGCGTATTTGTCATTGTTTATTTGTAAATATGGATATCTGTCTATCTATCTGCTTGCAAGTTGGTGTGCGTTCCACCCCCACCCCCCACCGATCAACCCTAACCTGAGTCACTATAGGTACATTCTTTTCAATCTTCATTTTTTTCTGCCACTAATGGCCGCTGGAGCTCATAAACTGGAATTTGAACCCTTTGGGCCTCGCTCATACTACCGTACCCATAGTACTCCCACTCCCTTAATTACTCTTTATATTATAGATAATATATTTACAGTTAATATAAAAATAGCTAAAGCGATACCGATTTCATTGTTCTTTGTTAATTCTGAATGATAAATATCCAATAAAATACATTGGGATGTATAGGTCTACACTGAACAAAATGACAGGAGGAAAGTATGACGTTCTTATTTGGGTCATTTCCAAACTTGCCAAACTACCTAATGTATGTTTTCGTATGTGTGTTCAGAAGAAATTACTTTTTTTATCTTGTGATCAGAGTCATTGTTCAAGTACAGACGTATTATATATAATTCAGAGCAAACTAATTAGCATGAGACATTTTAATTTCTCTGTAGCGATACAAAAATAGATCACATGAACTCGGTTGAACAGCTCACAGCGCCGGGTCCAGGGATTTAATAAACCAAGAACAGGACACAGGGGATTTTAAGAACCAGGCACATGTCCCTGGACCCGGTCCAGGGACTGTATGAACCAATAACAGATCACAACGCCTGTTCCAGGGACTTGATGAACATGTAATGTGCTATGTGAAGCCTTTCATTACAAACATCCACACAATCAGTAAACATAAACCGGATTCAAAAGGAGGAAAACTGGATTTTTGATATTCTCTCTAACGATAAGTAACATTAGGTTTTGAATATATCTGCATAACCATCGTGGAAAGGCATTGTTTAAATAAACTTTACTTACTTACATGTATCTCGAATGATCTAATATGATATCTTTATTGTTTATATCATTGGACTTTGTTCCGCAAACTTTTCTAATCGGTGCACATTTAAACGACACAACTACAGCAACTTAGTTATATATCATTTACCTGTGACGATCGTTTAAGGAACAATACGTTCAAAATAGTGTTTTTATTTGGATGATTCGCATGATAACCACATTTAATTTATGACAATGGTGAAATGGTGTGTTCTGGGGCATTTGTAACTCGGACAGTTGATACCCAGACGAACTTACAGGCGGCGTGAAATTTATTCCGTTAGCCCAAACCTCGTCGAAGTTACGGAAATGTGTGATGTGGATCAACGTTTACAGTCGTTGCCATGATCTGTTCGTATGTTGAAATTGTCCATTCAAAACAGCAGGGAGTAATGCACTTCACATTAATCTTAAACAGTCATTTGGACGTAATCAGTTAGGGATATGCTGCCTGATAATGCTGAAGGAAAAAGGGTACATAAAACAGTTTAGTGCCTAAGCATTTTAGAATCTATTGTCATGATCTGACACACGCCCTCGCAGTCGATTCGGGCTGAATACTGCTTTAAACTTAATATTTATTTGTATCATTTATTTATTTATTTATTTATTTATTTATTATTTGTATTTACGTATCAGTAGGTAAATATACAAAGGATTAGTATATCATATTCACGAAGATTATTCATTCATTGATGATCTAAATAGAGAAATAAATAAATATGAAATACACAAAGCCAATTGAATGATACCATAAATCCAAACGAGAGAGAGAGTTGTGTGTGTGTGTGTGTGTGTGTGTGTGTGTGTGTGTGTGTGTGTGTGCCTGGAGATCGGGAAATCTCAAACATAAATGCACAAATGACGGGCTTAAGTTCAGTGTGTGTGTGTGTGTGTGTGTGTGTGTGTGTGTGTGTGTGTGCTTTATGAGTGACAGTTATTGTAATTATGATGTTCCTCGGACTTGAGCTAATCGCGAATTATTCTAGGAGACATGTCCCGTCGATTACCTCGAACTTGACAAATTTTCACAGACTTTATATATTCACCTTTACTAAAATCTCCCACTTCTGGTGCTGGTGAACGGTATCTTAGTAATGTAGACAATTCTGAGATAAATCGTCGGGAAGAGTGTCCAGTCCAGAACATGTTGCCATGTCTGTCGTGTAGCTTGTTGTAGGTTTGAATTGAATGGGACGACATGCTTTGTGTTATTTTTGCTTTGCATCTAGTCGAAAACTATTCCTGGAATCTTGCACAACTTATTTATGTAAGCCAGAAGCATTCCACATAATAAGGGTGATACAAGCCTTTCATTTATTATGCCAAAGTTGTCTCAAAACAGTCTTTAGTATCTGACCCGAACAATCAATTCCATTTACCGCTGATTTTTTTTCGCGAATGGTTACAAGTACCTTTATTCGCCCAATCAATTCTTATATTCAAAAGAGTATCTCCGAATTGATATATTTTGACTGTTTTAATCACAGACTACAATGAGCTTCGTGGTGAAAATCGATTGTATTCACAATAGATTTAGCCTTTTCGAGGTTTCGACCTGCACTTGGCACCAATAAGCACGAAATTAAAACTGTTTTTGGACCGTTTCCCTTTTTCCAACAGACCTTGTGGCTTCTCTGTGTTTAATTAAATTTTTGCTGGCTTCACGTACTTTTACAATTCTTTATTGAAAAAAATATTGATCTTGATTCAATTTACTTCAATGGTTCTTATCTGGGCTTTTTGCATTTGTATAATTCTTATAGTATTTCAAATATTTACAGCTATAATATCAAATATAAAAAGCCCGATAATGAAAACCGTTCTTATTTTCCCGAAAATCGGGCTGAGAATTACAGGCCTACTGTCACGTTGTGTGAGAAAATTTGTTAACAATTCCTGCTCATGTTTATAAATGTCATCTGATAGAATTTGTAATTCAAAGTACTTTGGGTAATGTCAATACGTGTTATATAATATTACGACTTTTGACCGATTCTGAAACAAAGAAACTACCTGACCGTGAATAAGCAATTGCGTTACAATCAAATTCGCGGTTACTTCCTTTGAAGAATCTTGCCACGGGGCGAGAAACTCTGTTTGTTTTGCAATTAGCAGCGATGTCACCGGTCGGCTTAAGTTAGTAATAATTCCGTAGGGGGCACGTGACACCCACCATGAATCTTTTTCGTAACCACTCAAAATCGAGAACATGTGACGTCAGATGATGGAGTCCGTAGTTAATAATGCAGAGCATGCTTGCTCATAGTAAGAACCAACCTTATGTAATAATATAACTTTCTTATGACCGTTCCGGTTGCCTAGCAGTTAGAGCATCCGCCTCGGACGCGGGAGGTCGCAGGTTCGAAACCCGGCCGAGTCATACCAAAGACTTATAAAAATGGTACTAACAGTTGCCTCACTAGGCGCTCGGCATTAAGAGGTTAGTGCTAGGACTGGTCAGACTGGTGTTAGGATAATGTGATTGGGTGAGACATCATGCTACATATCTGCCACATGATGCCCCAGGGTTAGACATCACTATAAACTGCCACACTGCAGACATTGTAGCGATATGACTTAAACATTGTTAAAGCTACGTTAAAATTCCAAATCACACACACATACACGCACACAATTTAGTACCAGTCTTGTATTCCACAATATATATGAATATAATTTCACAAGCAGATGCTGTTTCAGACAACAGCTTTTAGACAATTAAATCATCTAACAAGTCAAGGACCTTCTTTTGTTACTTCATATCGTAACAACTGTATGCATGTATCGTTGCTCATATTTAAGCTATACAAAATACATATACATATTTATCTGTTAGTCTTAATAATTAATAGTTCCATAAATTATTATTTCCACAAACAGCTTTCGTTATACTGATTTAACAATAAAGATCGTTTACTGTTTTGGTGCTTTTTCTGCGTGTTAAAGTAATTAGAACACATACAAACACGCCCCGCCCCGTTCTTTTTGCATTAGGACAAAATAATCCGAATTTTACAAAATCACATCGACAGACACAAATAAGGGCAATCTTTTAACTCTCAAAAAAAAAAAAAGAATGTTTTATGATAGGTATTCTAGGTTTTGATCAACTTACTCAAAATTGAAACTATAGGGAAAAACAAACAAAAACAAATCTTAAGAAAACATTCAGTACGTTTTAAATGTACACAAACACAAGCATGGCGTGAAAATTCTTATAACAATAACATCATATTAAAACCGTATTATTATTATTATTATTATTATTATTATTATTGCTGTTGATCATGTAGGCATGGGAAAAATTTATAAATACATATTCACATTAGATACATTAGCTTCTCGTAGATCGGTGGTTCTTTCAGGGGTTTTCCCCGGGTTATTTCTTCACCATTTATACTGGCCGCCATGTACAGTCTATCTTGTGCTGAAAAATGGCCTTAAACCCTACAACAATAACAACAAGAACACGTTAGATATAAACGAAAACATAAACAACTTAAACTATGCCAAGAACGTCTCGGATAGTTGTACAATAGGTTTTCTAAGATGGCCGACAATAAAAACCTTCGAGTACTTTAAAATACTTCTACTTTATTTTTTCAAAATCAACTGATGAATGTCCTATTTTCTAAGAAATTGTTCATTTATTATTGATCTAATCTATCACGTCCATCTTAAACTCTTCATTAGAATAGAAAGCTTTTTTGTTTCAAATATTTTAGTGCAGATTTTGATAGAAAACAATTTATAACTAAATGGTGTTGTTTTAAAAGGTACCTATTAAAGTACAAATGTTGCACTAGATCATAAAGATCGTGTTTGTCAGGAAACATCATATATACTAAATAAAGAGAATGTGACAAACAAAACAGTGCAAAACTGGAGTGATGCCAATCCAAGCACTTTCGTCATCTAACGATTCCTTTCTCAAGGCACAAAGATAACAAGGACGGTTAACGAGAAAACAAGAAGATAGCATCGTTCATGTACATATCGACAGCCGAATATAGTGAAGCTGATGTAAGGCAACTGCCTTTTATGTTCTGTTCTTGTTTCGTGTGTGCAATCGTCCCTTATTTCACTGTGTCATGAGGAAAGAATCTGTAGAACTGAAAAACGCTTTGAGACCAGTTTGGAAGACTTGGGTCATTTTTAATTAATCGTTGATTTCTCTCAAATACGAAGATCACATTCTCATATGCCCGCACTTGTTTTGAGCGTGCTCATGCTGACAACTCGAGTTGATTTCGGAACTAAAGACATGACCGATGAACCCTCTGCATATTCCACCATCTTTGTTCTTGTCTACTTCCTCCTCAGAGGTGATGTGGGTTCTCAACCAGTAGTGTCATCATACGACTTTTAGCTTCCCCCCCCCCCCTTTGGTTCCTGACCCAAAGGTCAAAAAGGCAAAAGCTATATTATAACACTACTCAACCCGAGAACGAGGTCCTTGACGGTTCTCGAAGAAGGTTCTTCTTCTTCCAATAAGGTACAATACCACGCTCTATTGTGTTTCCGTACCGCGTAAAGTTGCGTGAGCAGAACAAAAACATCGTGTGCCAATTAAAAGAATATGAGTACAGTGCAGTTAGAAACAGCACTTGAATGCGTAGCATAGCTGGATGGCCTGCATCTGCTATTTGTAGATATCAAGGGATGCACAATTAACTGTTTTCCGTGGCAGAGCGTTCCAAGGTCGAATACCATCTGGGCAGATTGAATGCTTATATATATTTGTCCTCACAAATGGGACAAAGTATTTCTGGCTACGGCCGAGTTAATTGTGTTAGCATTAGGTATCCCAATGGTATACCTACAAGTTCGTGGACTATCGGGAACATCGTTACAATTCTAGCTTGTGCTTTTCTTTCATGGAGGGTGCTCAGCTGCAGCATAGATGTAACTCTGCTAGTTCTATGTTGATCTCCATAGATGAATCGTGCCGCTCTGCGCTGGACCATCTCCAGTTTGTTGATACATTCCTTCGCATGCGGGTCCCAGATTACTCCTCCATATTCCTTGATGGAACGGACTAGTGTCTTATGGCATAACTCTTTAGTCTAGGCTGGACATGGTGGAATTGACCTTCTTGACGTTGGCACTGATGTTAGTATTCCAGCTTAGCGATTTATGTAAGTTGATTCCGAGGTATTCTGCGGTGTCTACATTATCTAGTATCTGGCTATGGCATAACAATGATATTCCTCCCGTTAAAAATGTGTAGAACTTGACATTTCTAAGGATGGAACTCCATCATCCAATCCTTTTCCAAGTTCTGTTGTTTGTCCAGATCAGCGTGTAGGGCTTCGGCATCCGCTACTGACTTAATCTTTCTGTACAGAATAAAGCCATCGGCAAAGAGGCGTGCAATAGATTGTTTGGATATCGATTCTGGTAAGTCGTTAATGAACAGTAGGGTTGCTCCATGAAGAACGAACAAGTGAGTTCTGGATCCCAAGATGTCTTTTATCTATTGGTGGGTTCAGTCCCTGATACCCTAATAGTCCAGCTTTTAAAGCAGGCGTGGTTGATGACCTTATCAAATGCTTTAGAGAAATCGAGATGGGATGATATCAGTTCGCTTTTGGTTGTCAGTTGAATAGGCTATGTCTTGTATAATGATAATTAATTGCGTTTCACAAGATCATCTACGGAACCACGGTGTGCATCTTATAGTGACTTGTTAGTATCCAGGTGTTTCGTAATAAAGCTTGTGATAATATACCCAAGGATTTTCCAGGTTGCAGGAGTAAGGGAGACTGGCCAATAGTATTTTGCTTTGTTTTTTTCCTTCATTCTTTTATATGGGGACAACATTGGCTTTTTCCACTCCTCTGGTACAGTGCCAGTATTGACAGATGTCTAGAAAAAACAGGGTCTAAACTGATGTAAGTTCAGCCGCTCCTTTAGAAGCCGTGTTGGGAGTTGATCCGGTTATGTAGCCTTATTTTGGTTTAGGTCATGGAGAAGTTTTCCAATACCAGCTGGGGTTTTGTCAATACGGTGCTTTTCGGTGCGTGGGCTGGGACCTTTGTCCCTCATCATGAAGGTGTTCTTATTCTGGATTAAATGAGCGACACTGTTTGTTCATGCTTTAGTCTTTCTTTCAGAATAGGTTATCCCATCAGCAGTTTTCAATGGAGCAACGCCAATATTGTCACACATTTTACTATTTATGAAGGAACACATTTTTAAGGTTGTCACTAGATGATGAATCTACTAGAGTTTGCATGCAGTTATTATAAACAAGTTTGCATAACGATTTTGCTTTTTTTCTTGAACTCCTTGTATTTGGCAATGTCAGTTAAGCTTCCCGACTCCTTGGCTCTTCTGAAGTTTTTTTTTTTTTTTTTTTTTTCTGGGTAAGCCGATTAACATCTGTGTTAATCCACGGTTGACTATACCTTGTAGAACTCATCTTTGATTATACTCCTTGCTCTAGTATTCTCTGCAGGGCAGATTTATATCATCCCTCCCCCCACACACACACATCTTATGAGCAGAGC
Organism: Megalonaias nervosa; assembly: GCA_016617855.1. Taxonomy (NCBI): domain Eukaryota; kingdom Metazoa; phylum Mollusca; class Bivalvia; order Unionida; family Unionidae; genus Megalonaias; species Megalonaias nervosa. The sequence continues at coordinate 18,044 of JAECUM010063641.1, forward strand.
TATTGACATTAACGGTTGGAAGAAACTGTTGTTGAAATCTTCTTTTGGCAGGTTTATCTCTCAAAGGGTTGATGTGTGAGTTTACGTAGACGATATCATGGTCCCCAGTTCCAGGTAAACTTGTACATCTATTAATTAACGATGGTCGATTAGTGAGAAAGAGATCCAATGTCCGCTCATTTCTTATTGGGAATGCTACTCTTTGTTCTAAGACACAGTCAATGATAGTTTCTATGAAGTCGAGTTTATACATCTAAAGTTCTGATTGCCACGTATTCCAAGAGTCTTCCAGCTGATGTATGGGAGAATCAGATTACCGCCCAGCCATATTACTGAGTGTTTGAAGTCGTTAGCTGTCATATAAATAGTCTTACACAGGTCTTGCATGTAAAGAAAACTGCTGCTTGGTGGTCTTTAAAGGCTTCTAACATATGGAAATGGTTCTTGCTCAATGATATCTAGGCAAATACTGCTTCTTTGTTATTATCAGGGGGTAATTCAGTCCGATCAAGTATTTATTCCTGTTTAATGGTTAGAAGGACACCACCATATCCATCCCTTCGTTCTTGTCGGAGAACTTCATAGAATGGTGGGAAGAGTATTCTGATGACTGTATGTTGTTGTTTAGCCATGTTTCAGTGCCTGCTATGATGTCTTGGTCACGCGAGTCAATCAAATTATCAATCACATCAGTTTCATTCTTGGTTCCTTGGATGTTAATATTCTCCAATCTGTTCCATAATTTTGACAATGGGGATGAGGTATGAATAGGTTGCTCAGGATTTCTTGCCTGATCAGATGTGGTACTTGGGGTTTTACAAATAGAAGCTGAGTTGAGAGATGAGAAAATGTTGCACGCACTTGTAATATGAAATTGATTCAAAAAGTGATGGTGAGAAACTCGGCATAACGCCACTATCACAATGCCACGATATGTTGCTGAAAGTGGTGTCAATGTTGTCTGGCACATGCATACGGTCAGCATTATAACTCTAATGGCAATCATCACAGGCAACTCCCCTCTGCGTCCAGTTTACAGAAGATCTGACATGGATTCTTTGGGATATAAGGGCCTGGGTTTGTTTCCATGTCGCTAGAATGTTCAATGAGCAGAATGGCTAGATACATATATGCCTGTCCATTAAAGTTTTCAATGGGGGTGGGAGGTTGGGGGGGGTTGGGGTTGGGTTTCAACATATTCAAGTAGGCTACATGAACACGTTCTTGAATAAAAGTATCGTTGAAAACACATTGTATGACAGGTTTAAAGCCAAAACAAACATAATGAATACCAGTAAGTCCCTCATCTCTATGGAAATGCACACCAATTAACAAAAGAGTCAATAAACTGTCAGATTTTATATTCACAATCAATCAGGAAAAAAGTTTCGTCTCCATGTTTGTTTACATTTTTACCGTGATCACCGAAGAAGAATGGAATTCTGCTGCTATAAATCGTTCTTGATTGTCAAATTCGGACTATTGTTAAGCTTGACTGTTTTTATGAACTGCAACTACAAACAATTATTAAATATACTGTCAAAATTACTAAATAATGCATGATTTTCTCCCAAGCTTACAACGGAAGATGCTTCTGTTCCTCACATGCGCAGGTATTGGTGCTGTGGCCAGAAGAACCAAATTACATTGTTTTCGGGTTACAAACTTTGTTCTCGTGTCGCCGAAGCTCACCCTAGGTTTTTCATCTCCTCTTCCATATTTGAAAAAATAGGCTCATTGGTGTCCTAAGATATAGCTAGGGAGCTAAAGCTATAGCCATCAATGCAATTTCATCAATGTCCCGTTTTATTTTATTGGGCCACTAAACTTTTTTTATGATGCATGTAGAACGTTACAATATATCTACCTTATTCTAACCTTCAAACCAAAATGAAATGACTCGCCCCCCTCCCCTGCAAACAACAAAACAAACAAACAAGAACGAAAGAGAAAAGCATCAGTTGACAAATACCAAATAAAACTTACGTAAAAATGATATTATATCGTTGTTAGAATTATAGATAATTAGAAGTGGACTATGGCCATTACACTGGACTATGACCACTACAATCTTGTTTTGACATGGCAGTCATTTTTAATCTAGATCGTGGCATTTGGATGAAAGTGATATTTCATAAAAGCGTTTGTCATAAGAACTCTTTCGATTGACATAAAACGCGCATATCCCTACGTCAGAATCCTAACAACGAAACCACTACGATCCATGCTGCATTATTTTATAAATACTTGCAAAGTTTAATTTAAAAAATGTTTATATATATATATATATATATATATATATATATATATATATATATA
>JAECUM010063645.1:0-13072 GCA_016617855.1 Megalonaias nervosa
ATGTATTAGTGCTTCCTACTGAACATTCTAGTTTATTTTATGAGCATGAATATATGTATTTGTAGCGTTAATGGCTATATCGAGTCTACAAAACGTTTACTTCTAAAAACTATAAAGAGAAAACCAGAGCGTGAGACATAAGGAAGATAAATCCTTCCATATAAAAGTAAATATTTCTCTTGCAAGATAAAACATTCAAGGTGAACATATGCCAAAGTTAGGTGAAAAGTAAAAAATAAAACAGAAAGATTTTTGAAATAAGAAAGACAAAAAAGAATGATGTAAACTACTTCTTTAACTTAATAATCAATAAATTTGGATGTGATGGGATTGGGGATATAGCATAACTTTCATATTTGCATCATGAATTGAGGACACAGCATACCTTTTATATTGCATCGGTGATTGAGGACATAGCATGCATTTTCATATTGCATAGGTAATTGAGGACATGGCAGAACTTTCATATTTGCATAGGTAATTGAGGACATAGCACTATTTTCATATTTGCATAGGTAATTCAGGACATGTCATAACTTTTATATTTGCATAGGTAATTGAGGACATGGCATAACTTTTATATTTGCATAGGTAATTGAGGACAAGGCATAACTTTTATATTTGCATCGGTATTTGCGGACTTAGCATACCTTTCATTATTATTTTCAATAGTTCTATACTGCTATATTTTAAATAACCAGAACCAAACTATGTAATTTAATTGTACCCACGTGTGTGTGTGTGTGTGTGTGTGTGTGTGTGTGTGTGTGTGTGTGTGTGTGTGTGTGTGTGTGTGTGCCTCTCTCTTAATTGATAAATTATGCCAATATATTCTGGTATTTTGTATCTAAATTAAACGAGGGAAGGCCTTTTCTGTTTGATAAATTAGTGACCTAACCATTTTGCCTTTCGTATAAATAACATATTTGAGACAGCATTATATGCAAGTAGTTTGTTACTGTATTTTTTGTCTTTCTTTTCCTTTCACTTCACTCCGAAAAATTCTGGCGTCATATGAAGACAAGATATTATGAAATGGTTTCTTTTGTCCTCTTTGTAGCCATTTTGAATTTTTTTCTCCATTGTCCTAATATCGCTATGTTTTTCACAATGCACAACTTTATAATAGTCCTCTTGTGTTGTTAGATGATGCAAATTACATTATCATCTAGGGAATATCTGTGAATTTGAAAATATATGAAGGAACGGATGAACAAATTTGTGTCTGTCTGTCTGTCTTTCTGCAAGTGTGTACCTATGTTTGTATTTATTGTCTGTTCAGTTTATCTTGTAGTCTAGGTTTTCAATATAGGCTAATTTCAAATATAAAGTAAAATTAAGAAGATAAGCATCAATTACGACCGTATTTATGTTGAAATGAAGAAATAAAACCTATACTATATGTACCGGGATTGTTTAAAAGGGTTTTAGTTTTGTGGGTTTTAACGCCATTTTTCAATACATGACAGGGTATAAAAGTGTATGGTGTATTTGGTGGTGGCAGAACCTGGAAAACACAGGGAGGAACCACCGACCCATTGAAAGCTACTGGCAAACTTTCTCACGTACCCACGTTAGTCGAGCCGAGACTCGAACCCACGTGGACAGGAAATGGGAGTGATCTGTAAAAACGAGAGCCTTGAACGACTCGGACATCCGGGGATTCTGCTTTATAGGAATTACTGGAAAAGAAGTTATGCTTACATAAACTCATAAACAACCTTCAAGGAATAATTTTTTGCTTGCAGACTCTAAAAACTAATTTTATTTTGAAAGTTATTTTTATTCCAAATTCTATTAAAGACTGTTATGTTTGATGTGCAGAAATGAGTTTATGTAAAGCGAGACAAATTGTATAAAAATGGTAATATGTACACTAATTGGACTTAGCTAGTAAACTGTGTCCGATTGCTGATATAATGAAGTATCGAAATTGAAACGACAGACTGATAATCATTGTCAGTTTATATTAGCAATTCAATCATACAACGTCGAGGATCTCATACAATAAACATTGTAAACTAATAATACATGTATTAATAACAGTGTTAACTCAAGTGTTATCTTTATCTTAAAGTTTTTATCATCATAATTTTGAATTAAAACGAAGCTGTCTCCCCATTCCCAACCCCTTTGACACATATACGACTTTTTGGGGGGTAGTGGTGGTGTCAACTTGCGACGAATGTCGTTGTAGAAGAAAAGGTATCTCGGACGTTGTGATCGTTTTGTTAGTTGTTATGTACAACTATTTAGCTTAGCATTTCAGACAAGATTGTCTCCATCCAGTGGTTTAAAATGTACCTTGCTGTTGCACTTTTCCTGATGTGCACGTTGTTCACCTCATAATTTCTTTGTAAAGAACAATGGTATTGTTGTTGTGGATTTAACGCCATTTTTCAGCACACGATATACGTGGCGGCCAGTATAACTGGTGAAGAAAGAACTAGAAAGAAAACCGGTAAAAACCACCGACTCAGGGGAAGCTACAAGCAAGCTTTCTCACATACCCTCATTGGTCGAGCCCGAGACTCTAACTTACGCGGACAGAGATGAGTTGGCAGTGATCGGTAAAGTCGAACACTTTAGACCACTCGGAAAACCGGGGCTCCGAAGAGAACAATGCCATATATAACATATTGTATGTGTATACTCTTTCTATAGACGTCACGTAGTCAGTCCAAGTCAACGAGGAAATAGATTCATATTGAACCTTGATTATACATTGGAAGCGCCCTTGATTGTATATCTGAAATGTCAGGTTTGATTCCCGGATATCTCGTGTGAGGTCGTCTACATATTGATTTGCACCTTTTGGCACCTCATTTCGTGGCTGTTTAAGCCATATTCAAAGATTAGCCTTGTTGATGACATTGCTTAAGGAGTCAGCAGAAGTTGTTCAAGAAGAAAATAAAACGCACTCACACATGTCTATCTACCTCTCACTGTCTGTCTGTCTCTTTATATATATATATATATATATATATATATATATATATATAACAACTATATATATATATATATATATATATAGAGAGAAGAGAGAGAGAGAGAGAGAGAGAGAGAGAGAGAGAGAGAGATAGCGTGGCCAATAGGTGAAAATAAATCAAAGTCAAGTATGTTTCATCTGTATACGATATTTGTGATTAGATATGAGGAGATTATTGATTTCTTGAATTACATTTTTAGATGATGTTCACAACCACCATTGTTCTAATCGCGTGCTCACTGCTGTTCCATCAGGTGCAATCTGCTTGTTTGTTGAAATGCATGATACCAATGATCCAATGTACACAGTCACAAAATATAGACTGTGACACCGACTGCTGTTGTGATGCATACTTCAAATGTGCCCGTGACTGTGGAGAAACCAAAGTAACGTAAGTGTGCATCAATCTTTTAAAACTTGCTTTTAAGTTCAGACTGAACTATATTCAGTTGCCTCTTGTTTGGAAGAATTAAATAAAGAATCAGAAATAAATCAGAAATAAATAAAGTCAGGCTGAACTGTCATATATATATCCGAACACACCTGGCACCTGATAAAATCGTTTGACCATGTTAATGCCATATTCAAGGAGGTACCTATGGTTACGTGCTGCCTACCCCAAAGCCTCAAAAGATGACCTGGTACGAGCCAAACATATCCAGACCATATCTCTAAAAACAATTTAATACAAATGCTAACCAATACCTGAGACAAATGTTTCCCAAATTCGAGGATAGGAGGAAATTTTTACTCCAAATAAAACCTGAGATGCTGTAGTAAAAATGTCGTCTGAATATTAACGTGCAAGAACTGTGCTGTCCAATATGTTGGCGAAACACTAGACTTCAGGAGGCGGACCTACAAGCGCCAAAGTCACATCTGCAAAACGCTAAAGCAAAACTCGCCAACTCGTAATAACTTAACAAGAAATTAAGTATATTCTCATGAGATGCTAACCATTGACCCAAATCCGAGATGGACCGTCGTAAAATACATACGGAATGAGAAACACTAGGTTCTAAATTTTAAAGAAAAAGAGGCGGATTTTGGTCTAAATGAGAAAATCTAACACATTCACTGCAACTTTTCGAGATTCACTAATTGAAACCTATTCACCGCTCTTTATTTTCTTTATTTTTGTTCTTACCATTTCTGTCTAATTTCTGTTTCTATTGGTGTGTCATGACTCATGTGGAAGTTTCATCATCATCATCATCATCATCATCATCATCATCATCATCATTATTATTATTATTATTATTATTATTATTATTGATGTTGTTGTTTACTGTTGCTTCTATTTTATTTCTTTTCTTCCAATACCAAATAAAACAATGACTTTATTATTTAGAACTCAAATATATTTTATGTCACCAAGTTTACATTCTCTTCAGTTCTGTGCCTATCTTATCAGGACAATACTCCAAAGGAATATATTCTTGATGATCTAAGGAAAACCAGATTTGGCCTATCTCATAAGGACACTACTCCAATGAATATACCCTTCACGACGTAAAGAAAACCAAATATGTCCCTTTCGACTTTTTTCGTTTTCTTCTAAATTTATGTATATCCAGAGTATATACGTTCATCGTGTCCAGCTATTCCAACTCTATGAACATTCATCGGGTCCGCCTATTCAAACCCTATAAACGTTCATCGTGTCAGTCTCTTCCAGCTCTGTAATGTTCATCGTGTCCAGCTATTCCAACTCTATAACATTCATCGGGTCCGCCTATTCAAACCCTATAAACGTTCATCGTGTCAGTCTCTTCCAACTCTGTAATGTTCATCGTGTCCAGCTATTCCAACTCTCTAAACGTTCATCTTGTCCGCCTTTTCAAACTCTATAAACGTTGATCGTATCCATCTATTCCAACTCTCTAAACGTTCATCATGTCCGGCTATTCCAACTCTCTAAACATTCATCGTATCCTCCTATTCAAACTCTATAAGCGTCTATCGAGTACACCTAATAAAACTCTTTAAAAGTTCGTTGTGTCCGGCTATTCAAACTCTATAAATGGTCATCGTGTCCACCTATTCAAATTCTACAAACTGTCATCGTGTCCACATATTCAAACTCTATATCGTGCAAATGTTCATCGTGTCCACCTATTCAATTTCTATATTGTAAAAAATATATACTAAGTGTTTTAATAAATTCTGTTGTTTTTCTTCCTTTTGAAAGCTGGAAATAAAGCCTTTATATGTCCGACATACATAAATACAAACTAGCTGATTAATAATATTTCTCCCATCTGCCAGAATCTGACAAAACAAGGCTAATTTTCATTTCTAGGTATTTAACGATTTATTGTAAAATTGTTCCATTATGTATTGTGCACCAAGCATATGTGACAGAGAAATTAATCCCGAGTCTTTCCCACATATTCAAAAGAGAGATTAGCATAGGGCTGTATCTCCTCATACTAACAGTCTAGGTTTAACAAATAATTGTAGCAGCCAGGAGGAAAAGTACTCAATTATGTAAAAGTCTTTATCTTCTTTACTTTGTTTACTTCTTTCCTGTATTTTCCCCCTTTTTAACTCTTGCTTTGTTCTCCTGGGATCATAAAATAGTCGGTTGTAATTTAATTTACAAAGATACGATACAATTTATGATTGCTGAATTCCTTGTTATAATCAAATACATTGAAAGCGTATCCATCCGTGTTTGGCCCAGAATGATCAACACATTAAATAAAATTACTTCCCTTTAATCCTGAAACGCTTTAAAAGGACTAAAGTAAGTGAAATTGTCAATGAAAAATTTATAAAGTTTGCTGCTGCTTAAAAGCTATCTAAGATGTATATTACCTGTAATTAAACGATGCATTTCCTTGATTATTGTGGCCTGTAATCCATGTAGCATGAATAAGAAGTTGGAAATATTTTTCTTTTTAATATGGTATATCCTTGCAATATTCATACACAATATTTATCATTACGGGCGATATATAAACCATAAGAAACTTCTTGCCACATAAATTTTCATGAAATTTAAAAATTTAACAAATATGCAAAGCACAGTTTGTGCGAATTACAAGTGAGCAGAAAGCGTATTATGTACACAAATATTAAATCATAGTTTAACGTTAATAATATTTTCAGAAATTTAGTTCCCTCGCTACATAGATGAAAATTGTATGCTCCAATTAGAAAGCATCGGGGATTTTGCGGTACGCTCTATACGTGCGTGCATTAATTCGTCCGTCTGTCAGTTACCACAGCCCACATGTTGTCCCGAATAGCTGCGTGGAATTTAATTGGAACATTCTAGTTATGTTGGCCCTACTGTGACCATTTGCAAGAGAGGTGTCTTACTTGACTTTACTCCAGGGATCTGACTGAACATTACTTATGCCCTCACAGCAGAACGACGCGTCATGTATTTTACTCATTTACCATTTTGACTAATGGGTCACTGTCATGGGGTAGGTGGTGAGTACTGGCCGTAGGCTGTTGGAATATACAGTCAAAGAAGAAAAAAAGAACCACGGGGAATTGCTATTACCAACCATTGCAGGTAACATGATCATTTCCTGTTTAACCATATCGTCCAGCGTAACCATGACAACAAAATATAAGGTGAACATATTATGTATTATGAGTTGTAGTGATACTATTTTATGCTTTTTTGTGGGTTTTTTTTTTTTATAAATGGATGATGCTATTTCAAATGTTAATACTTCACACTTGACATTTATTCCTCTTACTGGTACACTTATAGCGCCCGCCTTAAATGACTGACGCTTAATTGTCAGTATTTCAAATCTTGGGTTCATCTACGTTTTTATGATTAAGATAGTTTTAAATAGAAATCCACCAATTTACAATGGATTCTTTATATCCTTTTGTATTTGCAAAGAGAAATAATTGTACCAATAGAACCATCACATGAAATGGCGATGTACTAATATGAAAAATGAACCCAAAAAATCTTCATGGGTCGTTCACTGGATCTACAAGTATCACATCTCATTGCAGGCAGAAATCGAAACATTCGATCCCGAAAATGTTACAAAACTCAGTTAAAATCAAAACATTTGTTGCATACGATTCCATGACAAACACATGATACATAATGCAATCAAATACATTTTTAAATTCATTATTTTCCTTCACAATGGACAATTTGACAATTCCAAGTCAACACAAAGCATGAATATATGAAAACATTGTTCTATCGTTTAAGGTTTAAAACATAATTAATAAACTTACTTTCACTCAGATAACTATGCAAATAACAAATGAGAGATAGAACACGCATGTTCAAAAGTTGAATCCTATGATACATGTGAATGAAATATAATACTTATTAATAAAATTTCGTTGATATAAAGTTCAATTAGCATAATGGCGGCAGAGTAAAACATTATTTTTAAATAGATTAACATCAGATTTTAAAATTATCCATTTTCTGCAGGTGCGGAGAGAGGTTGATGGCATCCAAGCGTGGCAGCTGGAACAAAAGGTTATTTGGAAACGAGAACCTACCAATCGACTCCGCTTATACGTTTATTTAATTGTAGCCAAGACATTGTGTAGACATTTTTACCGATGATGGTGCAGACGTATAATTTACAAAACAAGATTTACAACATAAGAATATCAAAATGCTGAGTTGCTAACCGTGTCTTTGGAAAATACTGATGTATGGAACGTTTCTTCAGAAAAATAATCTGTTTGATTATACAACTATTTTACTGAGTAGGACTGGTAACCGATGACGCAGAATGTTTTAGTACTGTTCCGATTTGGATTGTATGTTGGAAATGTTATCAAGTATTATTATATGTGAACATATGATTTATTTGTATATTCCACCTTTTTAATGGTAATATTTTAATGTTGAAGTCTGAAATATTACAAATTCTTAAGCAAAGTGTAGGTTTATTAGTTAAAGGATTTTGTCGACTCTGAAACATGCTTATATCGACACAAACCTTTATTTAATCTGATTTTCGTCGTGTGTAGACACATAAATGCACCACAAAATCTATTCTTTACCTCTAAACGTCAATTTTAGGACATAGGAAGCCATAGGATTAAAAACAAAGTAGAATAGTTCTCTTATTTTGACTAAGTCATGATACAACCTTATACAAATTCAAAATTTAATTGAAAACGTAATTGAGAAATGCCTTTATTGATGGTGAAATATGCAAAGGAATTGTGAAAAACAATCTTTGTCCTGGTCGTTCAGAATATATATATATATATATATATATATATATATATATATATATATATATATATATATATATATATATATATATATATATATATATATATATATAATGACAATTTTCGTAACATTTTATAGTCTGGTACATTTTTTTTTTCTTTTTTTTTCTTTCTATTTTTAACCTATCGTGCACTTTGATCAGAACATGTTTTAACATAATAATGATGTTAATATTGTAGATGTAATGTCTTGATATACTTATGACATTAATATGGCAGTTGTTATTGTCATGACATATGGAGGATAATATGGTACTTGTTATGTCTTGACATGTGGACGATATTAATATGGTACTTGTTATTTCTTGACATACAAGGGATATTAATATGGCAGTTGTTATGGTTTGACATACTGAGAATAATAATATGGTAGCTGTCTTAAAATTGTTTGGCAATTCTGATCTTTACATTTGGAGGATTTTTATATTAACGTTTGTTTTATCTTGTCACAGTTTTAAAATTATTGTAATTTTAAAACTGGGATCGATCGATCCAGCATCATATATATTCATAATGACTGAATTATTGTACGATAAATCGGAACTAAATTTAAGTATTCCTTTAATCGTACATTCTACTCTGAACTGAAAAAGAACACGTAATAATTAAATGAAACAAATCCCAGAATTCAATCACTAATTGCACATTCGCCTCTGCAAAGCATATAGTACTCTTCTGCATCCATTGTAAACATTGATGCTTTACTTCAAACTAGCGAACGCCAAAACAGCCAACAGCAATTGCTTGCAGCAGATGGTAATTTTTTTTTTTTTTTTTTACCAAATAACCCTTTATCGACTACTGGAGAAAATTTATCATTTGTGTCCTAACTCACGATAATTGTAAATAAAAAGTAACCATGCAGTCACATATAACACAATTTTCCCACAATGGTAAAATAAATGTTCGAGTAAACTGCTGTCAGCGCGTAGTTACCGTTTCTACTCTTTACCTATGACCATAACCTTTCAGCCTTAATGCACTCTTCATGGGCGAGCAACAAAATAATCCAATTATATAACTGACAAAACCCTCAGTCAAATTGCAGCAGCCTATGTAATCAAGTGTCATACATAGACACCTGACTGGAAGAGTCATTAACAATTGTTCTTTTGTTTTATTCTGAAAGCCAATATGCTGAAACGATCACGGGAGAGACAGAGTCATGAATTTCACAACAATTCACGGATAATAATGTATTCTGAATAAATGAAGGCGTTAATACACATCTTGACTAAAATAATACACTCGCAGCCTCTTACGAGATACTACTCTCATATATCAAACACAGGATCCAACCATATAACCAGCGAAATTAATTCTGATTATAGCAACAACAACACCAACTACAACAAAAAAAGAAAAACAAAACAGCAGCATTTTTTTTTTTTTTTCTCTTCTTAATCTACATTTAAGTGATTAATTTATTTATAATTTCTCTATTGAAATAGTTAAAAACTGCTAATGTTTCTTAGGTGCAAACGATTGAAAATATGGCCTAATGACTTCCTTTCACATATCAGCGTCAGGCAAAAATTATTTATTTAGCATCTTTTACCTATACGACCAGAGATGTGAGGCCCTCAAACAAGCTTTTTAATCCTGCGCTCTTTGGAAAAAGACGAAAATTATGTAATCTGCGTGCGTGTGTGCGTTTGTAATGTCGGGTAAAATCATTAAACACAATTAAAGCTACAGACATCAAGTTTTGCAATATTATTGAGGCTGGTCTGTCAATATGCATAGAGGTTTTATAATTTTGATACAGCTCCTATGTATATTTGTGTGTGTGTGTGTGTGTGTGTGTGTGTGTGTGTGTGTGTGTGTGTGTGTGTGCGGTTCTGTACATATTTAAATAATTCTCAAATTATCATACCAGCGTGTATGAGAATTGGTGTTTGCGATCACCGGCACAAGTGTCAACACGTCAGATGAGTGTTAGAATAAAGCCGCTGGATTACTGATCGAAGGCATCAAATTATCGCCCCTTGATAACAACGTCGAACCTATTGAGACACATTAACTAACTGAACATGAAAATACAAATGTGTGCATGCACGATATATATTGGTCACAGTGTCCATCTCTACCCACAGGGATTTACCCACTGGGTCATAACATGAAATCTATTGCGATCACCACCCTATAACCACATATACGCGTACTGAGCACGCCAAGACAAATTCAGATAAGCAACTAAAATTAGCGTCTGCCCCTAGCCTGATCCCCTGTGACTTTACGCTAGGCATACATATATTGTAGGTGGGTGAAACATATAAACTAGTCTTATAAGTAAGATAATAGTCGTGATTCAGGCTACTACGTTAGTAAGTCATATCATGAACACACACACACACACACACACACACACACACACACACACACACACACACACACACACACACACTGTCACGCAACTCATATGCAAGGCTCATATTTTCTTCATGTTCCCGTTTCCTCTGCATGATATAGCCAGTAACGTTCTAAAAATGCCTTTAAAACCACCACCAACAACAACCCCAACCCCAACCCCAAACCAATCAACCACCTCCCAAAAATATTTACTTCGTTCAGTTTGTCTAATCTTAATAGTTTTAAATGAATCTAACAATACTGATAAAGATCCCTTATTACTATATTTTTAAATAATAATAATAATAATAATAATAATAATAATAATAATAATAATAATAATAATAATGATCCATTCTAGGACAATTGTAATAAAGGGAAACAGTAACCTTGTGTAAAAACAGCCTCTAGTATATAAATATTGGCTGTTTGTTGCATGTCGTTGGGTGAAAGTTAGCTATTAGGATTGATGCTGTAGTGTAAATCCAGTACTATTATGCAGAAAAAATTAAGGCCAAATTGATCTTGACCAACACAACATTGTCCCTTGTTACAGGGCATAAAAGACATGAAAACGATTAGCAACAAGAACATTTCTTGGTAAGATAATTTGAAAAATCCAGCAGTACCCCACTCATTGTTCACAAAGTTTGTTTCAGAACGGGTTGACATAGCTTTGATTAAACTTTGAATGAGAGCCATTTTCTCACTATTACAAGCATAATTAGTGCATCGGTAATTTCCTTGATTAGCCATTACAGAAGAAGTCTCAAATGAAATGCATTCATATAAATTATCTAACACCTCTTCATTCACTTATTCAATACAAAGTTAAGCTGTTGAAAGAAACCATTCATACTAAACAGTGTATCCTCTTTAATACGGATAGTTTACCTTGGAATTAAATTACCAGACTTTTATTCCAACCTTAAACTGCACTGAAAGGAACTCCTGTGTAGACTATGGTGTACATAGAATCTATGTGATAATGACTTAAATAATAAATGCTAAACATATTCTAGTAAAGCATAAATGTTTGTCGCAGTGACCTTCTTTAACTTTAAAGGTGTAGTACTAATAGAGATGCATCCAATTTAAGTTTCAGGATTTTGACATGAAGAACTCCCATGAAAAGAACTTTACATACAAAATTTCAGCAAATTGATTGAAACGTGAATTATAACTTACATATACCTTTTTTTCCCAATAATAGTCTACTACCTTTCAAGATGCACCGCTTCAAGAAGTTGTGTGATTCTAGGTAGGATAGTGTGCATGTACCAAGCAAAAATCAGGAGTGATGAGCTCAGCGCAAAACTTAAAGGTCACCGGCCATACTTCAATATTTTTCTTTTTACATCAGATTTGCATTACATGATTAAAAGTAGTTATACTCGCACAAAAATAATAAAAAATTATCAAGTGTAAAGAAGAAATAATAATTTAATTACTCAAAATAGAAATATATAACGCTGTTACTTCCCCTTAGCTACGATTTCCTACCTACAGAGGACGCCAACCGGATATTACGTATATTTATACCCACAAGACGAAGTACATGCTTCTTGTTGTCGAAAAATAAAACACTATAAGCTATGGATAGGGAACAATTAGATGAAAGTACTGAAAACTAATTTACTGTTCAGCCTTATATCGATGTGCGTGCACGACGCACTAGATTGTGTCGCTTTCAAAACTGTTCCATTGTTTCAATTTATTTTCAAAATTCCCGTTAATACAGGTAAAAAGGAATCAATGCTGGCATCCCTATGTCGGCCAACTTTGTAAAAAAAAAAGAAATCAGCCCACTTAAAAAAATCCAAAGGAACCAAAGCTGGCATCCTTATGTCGGCCGACTTCCTAAAAAATCGGCACACTTAAAAGAATCCAAAGTCAGTTCCGGGTTTGGCTTGCTTTGTAATAAAATAACCTTTGTATTTGCTATCCTCTCAGTAAGTTTAAGCAAGGAGTTTATTGCTCGCTGCCAGTTGTGTTTACTCATCACCCGGGCTTCTATTTGTTTGCCATATGTAATCATGATTGATGTTTGCAGGGTAAATGGTATTCATAGCAATAACTTGCTATAATAATACTTTTGTAACCCATGCTTTGCGAAACGATTATCATTTGCAGTCACAGTGAATGTATTTTAAAATAATGATTTTTATTTGCGAGACCGTCGTATAGTTAACCTGGAAGCAATATAATCTTGGTCATTTTGCACCTTATAACTTACCATGCGTGAATGGCAGGTGCCTTCAAGCAGTCGGGCGATATTCTCGTCTCTTTTGCGATTTTGTTATCTGACATTAGCAATACACACTACAGTAAGGATGCATAAGCCAGCCGGCATCCGCTACATATACGGAGTTCGTAGATATATTTTTTCTTTAATGAATTTCGCACGATGTTAAAGAAGGAATGCATGATAGCAATGCAAGGTTAGATTCTTTCATTTTATTTTCAAATAAGTGTTTGTTT